>JAJIZJ010000236.1:0-45855 GCA_022606455.1 Callitettix versicolor | reverse complement strand
TGAGAGGCTTCGAATTCAATTTTCACATCGAGAGATCCTGTTTTCAAAGTGTCCACTTGTTTTTGAACAGACAAATACAAACATGGATGTTTTAGCTATAAAGGTGTCACGATCCACAAGCGGCTGGTCATCACATCTTGGTAATAGGATGATTGGAATCTGCTGTATGCGTCATACATAAGTGCCTTATTACCATTGAAATCGTCGTAAGGATAGTATTGCGAATTCAAAAAGAATTTAATTTTTTTTTAACGTTACACATATCAAAATGCGACGCAATAGCAGTGTCGTTCTCTAATTTGTCAGCTTAAAAAGCAATAATTGCCGCTCTTGGTTTATTTGATGCAGAAGATATTTTCATAGTCCACGATACAGTCATAGCTTGTGAAACTGCGGTATTTACATAAATACCACGTCCTGTAGATAAGCGAAATTGGAGCGTCGCTATTTGTTTTTCTAACAATTTCTACCGCATCTTAACATTTACTTTTACATAGGCATTTCCATAAAATTTTATTTATAGTAATTTTGAAATCCCTTTGTTCCTTGTGTTTGGAAAATTGCATTTTTATCCGAAGACGACCTCAGCAATACCAGTTCTTGTTTCACATTTAAAATTATACTTTTAAAGTTTTCGCCGAAACCTGACAGAAGGCTTAAAGGTATACAATAGGTAAAAGATCCGTCTTGTGTATAGGGTTGGCAGTCCGAAGTCCACACGAAATTTCCTAAAGTGTTTTCTTCGCTGCGGCGCAGAGTCAAAAGATTTTTCATTAAAGTAGTTATGCCGACATTTTTATTTCTGTCTATTTCCGTACAGCTCAACAGTAGGAAGGGCGAGAAGGTAAAGCAACCTCCATTTACCTCTCCTTCAACCCTTTACATGTATTTCTGTACTTTTAAGATCCTCCCCAAACCCCACCCTCTTACCCTCCGAATGTTGTGATTGGTTTTTCCTCCTTCCAACGCATTCCCTCGTGCTGTGACTGGTTCTTATGGACGCACCCCTAGCGTTATAGTTGGTTGCCCTCCATGCCCACATGTCGCTAACCCTCGGCGCGTTGATTGGTGTACCCCTCCAGATCTGTTCCTCTACCTCTGGCGTAGTTGCACCACCCATCGCCATTTTGTCGTCGCTATCTTTCCTCTGCGTAATAGCACCCCTTCCCGATTGGACGTGCCCCGCTACGTCTGCGCAATCGAACGTATTGTTCTACACTTGCAAACAGGTTTTAAGTTGTGAACACCTAAAACAGGTTTTAATGTCAATATTACAAATTGTTTGTATTGCAGTTGACCATTTCCTCCACGTCAGGACTATACCGTCCGCGCAATCGAGCTCTTCTTGTGTTGTGAGATAATGAGTTGCACTCGTGCGATATAAATTGTTACCGTCAGCGTCTGCCGCGTGCATACTTAGAAAGCAAGGCAAGCGGTCACGTGGTGTACACTCTGTACATATAAGGTCGCACGCGTAGCGAGGAAAACGTGCCGGGCAACATGCCAAAGTGGAGAGAGACGAAGGCATTAAAGAAATACGAAGAAGTTACAGTGAGCAAATTGCAAGATATGAAGCAACGTCCTGCAACCTCCAAAACCTGTTGTTGAAAGTATGTAAAATTATACAGTCGTAAGTATATGTTTCAGAGAGGTGAAACGCATAATAAGATCTGCTAGGAGAATCGATGGCGGAATAGAGGAGACCAGTCTACGTCATATTGTGGTCATCTCGTGTAAAGTAGGTACGGGCACCGAAAAATCTGTGAGCACGTGAGCGACTACAGATGGTCACAAAGTTGGCTCACCGGTGCTCCCCACAGCTCCCAGTCCGCCAGCGACCTCCTAATGTCCGAGATAGATACACTCTCGGACATGAGCACAGTTTCTCTACACGGTGAAGACCTGGATACATTGGAAAGTATCTTAGAGCAAGGTATAATAAACCAAGGTCTGTGAGGGAAAAATTCAATCACTTTTTGGCATATATTATTTATATTTATTTTTCAAAATTTCCCTACAACACTGAGAACGTTGACGTCGTTCGGGGTTTTTGAACTAATGGCTGAGTTAGATTGAATATTTTCCTCACACAAACACATAAACACACAAAATCAAAATAAGGTAAATACACAAACACATAAAAATATAACAATTTACCTTAGATTGTCCTCTGTGTTCTACAGGGTTGGAACCGTCGAACCTGTGCGGTGAAGCCCTCACAATCGCCCACATTACAATCCGGGGTAGGCAGAAGGCCTAAACCTTGAGGAAGTAGCTCCAACCATTGCTACTTCCGGTGACTACCACTCCCATAACAAAAATGTAGTCCCCATTTTTTGGGGATTTTTATTTTTGGTTTAATTTTTTGTAACGATTTACACATTGCTACGCACAACACACTTAGTTTAGGGGAGAATTAACTCCACACCAGGGACCATATAGGTTTAGAGGAGAATTAACTCCGTGTCAGTGACCAACACACACACGTGCGCAGGTGTAGAGGAGAACTAACTCCGTGCAATTGACCTACACACACACGCCCTAAGCAATGAGTAAATCGAAATAATATTTTGAGCCCCTAAGAGCACATTTACTAGACGCGTTATTGTGGTGGTGTAAAACGCACTTTAAATATGTACAAGCATTTTCGGCAATATTAACTGTCTCCGGTAATACCGACACGTTTGGGTGAAAACGTTTCAAAACCGGGCCTTTTTTAAGCCTTTGGTAAAAATGGTCGAAAAAGGTTTTAACAACTCTCTAACGGTATTACTGTCGAAAACAACGTTCCCGTCGTACCAATCGATTTGATGGTAACGCGTCTGAAGCCAGCGTGCAGTTTTTCTAATTTTATCGTTCAGATTGTGAAAATCGTACGGCGGCCTGAAAACTGTAACGTTGTAAGAAAATCGGCTTACAACGGCTAATTCCCTTGATTACATATTCACCGTCGTTTTCTACAAAAGCGTGAAACTCAACAACTGCTCGCTGCATGTTTTTTGAAAAAGACTATCTCGTCGTATAATCTATCAGCCTCGGGAAGTGTGCTGAAAACGAGAGTGTCGCTGGCCAGACATTCAATGATGTAGGATATTAAATCCTGTTCTATATAAAGCAACTCGCCGAGTCTGCGCAATACCAGTGGCGCAATATCGCGGAACAGGTTCCACTCGATCGGGGTCAAAGAGATTGCGTGTTTTCCCACCCCGCCGTATAACTGGACGTAACGCTTACCGAAAACATTTTTTACAATGACATGACCTGCACTAAGTGGAAATTTTTGGTAGCTGTCGTGGCAGCGTTGACAGCTGTCGAAATATTTGACAGCTCCACCATCACCTCGTTGAACTGAGAATGTGTAAAGTAAGTCGAAATTCGACCGGAATGTATCAACACGCCCAACGCATGCGCAGAATGTTGGAATAGACCAGTCGCGATAAACTTACTGCATTCGCTGTTGAGAAAATGAACCGATTTCAAACTAACTCCCAAAGGTAGGTTAGGCGGGACCACACGTTTAGTAGGAGCACGCTCCACATCCATCCTCTCTAACGCCATGGCTCATAATGAGCCTGATGAAGCATCACACGTACCTCCTTCCTCCCCCACTCCTAAAAGCCTACTATATTTTTAATCGCCCCGTAAGTATAGAGTAGCTCATATGTCTATCGTAATAGATAATACAATAGGCAATGGTATTGGTGGGAAAATTCTCCTAAGCTTGAATTTCCAGTCTCACGTCGACAGGTCCCGACCTGAATGAATCTTCATGCTTCGAACAGCCGATAACCAATATAGGAGTTTTCTCTGTAAACGTCTTTTTAATCGACACACGGGGCCGACTCTCCACCATAATAGGACTGTTGGAATTCACAGAACTTGTGGTATGCTAGAGCCTTACTACACCGTACGCGTTCGTAAGGGTGAAAATCCGAATTAAGATGAACACGTACATCGCTAATGCTACAGTAATCGTACTCGGAAGCGTCTTTTGCTATATTATTTGACCTGTCCGTTTAAAAAACCAGTGCTACGATCTGAGGCATCTCGTCTATCGTAGCCGTTTTGAGGACCCACGATTCTTGTTTTATGGCCGCCTTCCAAGGTCGCACTATAACATGCCCACCCGCGATACGCTATATGCGCTGTGATATTGTTTTGAATCTTTTTCAACGTATCAACCTCGTGTTTTCCGTCCACAGTAATGTGATGTAACAACCACGTAATACCGTTAATTACCAGTTCAATCGAAGCCGCATCGGCGCTATAAACAGCGTTCAAATCGGAAGCCGATCGCAAGAGTATCAGTTCTTTTTAACGTTAACCACAATTTTCCTGTAGTCCTCGAAGAAACCCATCAACATTTTTAGAGGAATGAGAACCGAAAATGTGTCACCATCGGGCGACATTTAATTACCAGGCCCCACCCATCCGGCATTCTTAAGGTTGTTTACTCTGTACTCGGGAGTGGACAGTAAGTTTTTCACTGACTGACTATACCCAATTGCCGTGTACTGTCCACTTCGTTGCCCGCTATCTCGTATCTGTTATTGCCAAATAGAAACGCCTCTCCGTTGTTAACAAGGTCCACTTTAGCCCTGGAGCCATCTTATTTTTCCCAGCCAAAGTACCCCTGATATAAAGCAAACTCTCGTGCGGTAAGGTCATAACATCCTGCTGGTTCACAGGAATCCGAATCTCATCGTTATTTCCGAACGTAGAAGAGGCTTAAGATTTGTGGTAATGATATTCTTTACCGGTTATCGTGTTATCGTAAACCGGTTTTCTTCCAACGCCAGCATGTCCATTATTTCGAAACAACAACAAAAATTTTAAAACCCAGAGACCTGAGAAATCGAATATTTCTCGGTGTTAACACTCGTGTTTGACTGTAGACTAACAATAGGCCTGTTATTTTCAGAGTTAAATACAAGACCAATACTACTACTGCTGACATCTCTGACGCAAGTGAAGTCTGATCGAAATGGTTTCTTTTCTGAAATCTATTGGATCACCGTTCTGATCCATCAGACTCACGGTAAGGTTATGAATCTTTTTCACTTTGACATGTAAATATATTACAGGCGACGGTATCTCTACAATCTTATAACCTGCCGCGACCGGGGATAAAATTCATGTAGAACGTGACTCTCTTTACCGTTCTTAAGTGACCCGGATACAATGTTACATTCTATCTGTATCACACTCACTCTGATGATGTCTACCGGTAAGTCCGAAATGTGAACCTTTCCGGCCTCTAGAATGTTTTTCCGAAAGCCTAATAATTTTCCGACGGAACGATCGCCGCTGAAATTTACAGCTTCCGAACAGTATAATTCCACTTTTAAAGTGTTATTGTTCGGTTTTAATTAAATCCTAACGCCCGGATTGAGTTTAGACAAAATTTATCTTTCTATGTCTGCAATTTCGTACGACCCTGTAGGTAACCAAACACTTCCGGCCCTAACAAAAGTATAATCACCCCTTTATCAACCATGTCGCTTGCTACTTGTAAATCGGAAACGTGAGTTTTTCCGGCTTCTAAAATGACATGTTTGAAACCCAGTAACCTCCCTATCGAAACATCACTTGTGAAATCCAGGTCCTCGAAACAGTATACTTCCACCTTCAATTCCGTGTTATGTTTCAAGGAAAATTTAATTTTGACGCGAGTTTAGATGTAATTAGTTTTTCAACGTCTTCGATGCTATAGGACCCTGCAGGCAGTGTCAAAGTCACCATTATACGAAATTCGTCATTATCCTCCTGTTTAATATTCGGAATATAATTATAAGTGGCTAAATCGATAAGACCCATTTTCCATTGACCGTTCGACGCATCGATCGGTGGAAAAAAGTCACACGAAAGCGTTGAACTGTTTCCGGTTAAACTAATGCTCATGACGTGAGAAACTTTAGACACAGATGTCCGCAAATGACTGAGTTGTCACGCTGATAACGCCTGTAATTATAGTGAACTTTAGCATTCGGTCCGAGATATCTAATCAATTATATGGGTGGTCTTAGATTTCCAAAACTATCGAAATATTCTATAAAATTTCCTTTTTTCTTATAAAAACCCAATGAGTACCGTGACCAGACATGCTATCCAGGTTTACGATCGCCGATTCGTTTTCCGCGGCCCGAGAAGAGGTAGAGCGTCTCTCATAAAAACCCCTCTGAACGAGGGTACCCCAAAAGCTTTCTGCATAACCTACCAATTCAATGTTTGTCAGAGGTCTAATCGGAATCGATTGGATCAAATTTTTTTTTACATTTCAACCCCTTTCCGCTAATCTCTTTCTATTTCAAATTCTTTTTATACGGTTTAAGACAAAGACCCTTACCCCTTAATCTCTTCAAAATTTGTTTAACCGATCGTTGCTTCCGCTTTATTCGTTTCCTACCGCCCCCTAAATTTGCCTTCGCCTTCATAGCAGCTGCTACAGCTATAGCGGCAGCACGTTCAACCAAAGAAGCGTCACTAGATGTAACCCTGTTTCACGCCTTACCGGTTAGACGATCGTCGGCTTCACTGCATCTCTGAGAATCGCTATACTGTCCGTAAGCTATATCGTGTTCCTTGCACACTTCGTCTAAAGGATTTATTCCTTTGTCGCCTCGGGCCAATGTTTTTTCAGTTTAGTACCCGGACCGCAGTAACTGTACTTAGGCAGATAAAAGTTTGGCAGGTGTAATTCGATGGGTAATAAACCGATAGCTTTGTTAACAGCTGAAGAAACCAAACCACGAACTTTCTTAACCGTTCTCTTCTTACGACTGACACGTGTTGCCCGTTTCCGCCCATTATAACACTAATCACCTCTAAGTACATTCACCAGCTTAAGTAGACGATAAATAAAATATATCCGAAAGCATAGAGTACAAGTCTTTGAGACGGTTTTCTTCATACAAACTATATTGAATACATTGAAAATATCGTTTTCCACGCGTACAACACGTCCCAAAAATTCGTTGTACACAAACACGTTCTTTCGTGGAAAAAGTAGAGATTACCATCCGTATATCGAAAAGCACCCATAAACGCGGGCGGTATCCTTTAAACAGATCCGTAGTCAGGCCTGCGTTAATACACTGCTTTTCGCAATCGTCATATCTCAAAATACTAGAGTTGCCGTCAAGGACAAACGTCTGACCCTGATAATTAGTAAACACTGCGTTAATGGGATTTTTAATGCGCATCCTCGTCCAACTGTCGAGTAGGAAAGAGTTTTTCTTCTCAAAGTAGGATATTCTATAACGTATACAATGTCGTTTGAAATTAAAGCGATATCGCTATTAGAGTCTGGTATATTGCGGTAACGTTTACAAAAACCGTAATGTAAATAACGTATCCAGTCAGTAATTAATTCGGGCTCCACTTCCGCTCGGTCTCTTATCGAATCATCTAAACTCACTTTCCATACGTACTTACCGTAAAAGAAGTAAATGTGTTTATTCGCAATCAAAACTGTATTAATTTCACGTCTGACTGTAAAAAGATCCGGTTTAGGCGTAATCGATATCCTTGGTGTATCTGTAGTATTGATAATACTACTACTACTTGCATTTCCAGTGGGTGTAGCAATAGTACTAGTTGTGGTGGTAGTTACAGTAGGTGGTGGTGGTGGGGGTGTAGGTTTAGGTCCGTACAAAGCCTGTATATTTTGAATATCGAGTGGCACTAGGTCCAGTTCGACATATTTCAAACCGAATACCTAACGGGATACATTATAGAACCGGAATAATTCGTATGACTTAATCCGAACTCGTGACCAATTTCATGGTCGAGTACCTGATAGAAAGAGGTATGCGAGTCTGCAGGATTGTCTAAAGTAAAGTCCCAATTTTCGTCACTGTCGAAATGAATGTCGACTTGTCTGGACCACGGCAAATTAGGGTTTGAACGCATGCGCGAGAACTTTCCTATGCCGTCGAAATTACTGCCCGCCTATAGACGCGCGTAAATGTTCCTTTTCACCAAACGCTATAATAATATTAGGTATCACGGGGTTCTGATAAAACGTTAGAGCACAATGTTTACTCCAGACATCGAAAGCCTGTTGAACGATATATCTGTATGCACTTTTCTCGTACATAAACCAAGATATCGAATCACTATCCCATACGTGATTACTTTTATTACCTGTCGAAAGTGAAACAGGCTCATCAACATACCCGCAAAAGACATCAACATGGGCGGGACCGGTTTCGCCGAGGCACGAGCAAATAACACGGAGCCAATTAACGCGAGAACCTTCACGAACAAACCCATTATAAAGACTGGCCTCCAGAGACTCGAACCTGTCATTATTATAATTAGTACCCACGGTTTACAGGCTGTATAGACCCGTCTAAAAAACAAATTACATCCTGTCTCCGCTAATGCAATAGGCTTGTTATATTCTTAATCTTTAAACACTTCAATCCAATTAGTTACAACTTGTTTCGACGGCGCGTCGCGGCTGTAATGTTTTCTTATTGCCAAAGCCATAGAAATTAGTTCGTCGAAAGGAATGTTTTAACATTGCCAAGGCGTGATTAAAATTTTTATTTTCAATCAATTCGATAGCTCTCGACATCTGATTAAAAGTCACAGCATCATTATCAGCGAGACCTCTAGCCAAGTTACTTATACGCTTAGAATTAGCATCAAAATAGCCTTTTACACTACCACTGTTTAACGTGTTGAAGCTGACCCACTTTTTAAGAGTCAAATCTTGTTTGAGCAACTGACCTAGATTTATAGCGTCCACGGTTGTTATACCGTCGTCCAAGTTTGTAATTCTTTTAGTGTTGGCATTAAAACGGTCGACGTCCTCGGTAGGTAATTTATTTAGAAAAAGCGTGTTTTGTGTTAGAAAATGTAAATTAACCGCGTCTCTAGCGTGCAAGGGATCCTGTACGTTGCCTACACGTTTGCTTTGTAGATTCCAGCTGTGATCCGAACTAACACTTAAAACGCGATCGTCCACATAAGACTTTGTAGCGGCATCGCCATTATCCGTAGGCGTTTTAACGTTACAAATTGTAAACTCACGCGCGTCGAATTTTTCATCGTCGTTTTTATAAGCATATTCACTAGCGTAATGCAAGTTAATCGCGTCCTTCATCGAGCGAGGGGAACCGACATCTTGTAGCCGATGCTGTTCAAATGAATAACTATCTGCAAGTTTAATGGGTATCAAAGCTTCCAAATATTCTTTAGTCACGGCGTCGTCTCTGTTTATCGGTTTGGCTAGACCCCCATCGGAATATTTTTCGCTTGGTATTTCGAAACGACAGGGTTAAATGTTACGCAACGTTTCACAACTGTACCCAAATTTACAGCTGCGTCTGGTTCTTCCGAAGCACCCACGTGACGTATTACTTTCCCTTTCATGTTGTAATCGCCGTCCGGTGTAAGAGAAAAATCCGACCCTGGATGACCACGTTGAAGACGCGCCGCATTTTCCCCTGAATAACGCCCAAACTTGTCGACACTCATTGTATTAATGCTCGAATTCTTCTATTACCACTACCTTTTATTAGTCCCGCTTCTTTGAGTTTTTCTACTATGGATGCGATCTCGTGGGCGTGTCCCGTGTTCCCTGCATTGTGTGACATTAGCAAATTTAATATGTCGCACAATTCGTTCGGATCGTCTCAGTATGAGTAGTGTTTGTGACCCAATCCCTGTTTAACACGTGTTTTTTCTTGCTTACCGGAGGGAATAAGTACTGTATAACTCGTTTGTATTTATCTGATTTTGGTTTCTGACTGCTCCGTGGGACTTGTATTTCTGTAGGTGTGCATTTGTTTGCACGCAATAGTTTTATAAGTTTCCAAGTCGCGCGACGTGTAAGATTCGGGAATCCTCATAAACAGTATTTCGTAGAGACCAGGTGTACCTTTATAGCTCTCGCCGTCGATAATTATGTTACCGTCATCGTTAAACTGTATTACCTTGAACCGACCATTACAGTGTCGTTTTTGATTCGCGGGCCGTACAAGTGATCGATTTTCTTGTTTTGGCTGTGTCGTTTATCATTTCCGTGATATATTTACGTACGAGATGGTGCTTAAATGTAGCATTTATCTATTCTATCGACCGGCTGCGTCCTTGGGGTGTTACTACAACGCTAGTTATACTGGAGGGAGTTACTGTAGTTTCCTATCAGGGAATTTTCCGCAATCACGGACGTGTCCAGAAAGCTCGGATAGGATATTTTTCCTAGGTGTCGATGACACGGGCGTCGAAAACCCTTCGTCTTCGTGTTTTTCAATTTTCATAACAGGAGCGAGACCTGCGACGCGTCTTTAATTTTCGTCAACTCTGTAATAATAGGCTTATATTGCCTGGTCAACTGCACTTCCATGTCGGCATCTCCGACCTTCATCTGCATATATTTCCGCTTCAGGGCGTCTCTCTATCTTTCGATCTCGAGTGTAGCCAGATTATCGGATAACGTCATATCGAGAAATGGTTAGATACGGGGTGGTTTAACGGTATTTATAATCAGTGTAACTCTAGCGACCTAAAGAAAAGTGGAAACTTTTTCGAGGTGAAGAGGTACTTTATAACGTCACCAGCGGACGCATACAAATATTTCTCTCCCAATGTAAACCCCTCAGATAACTGGAGCATATTTTTATCGAAAAACGGGATACGCATAGTTTTTCGAGCGTCTGTGAAAACAAAGGTTCGTTTAACGTTATCACGCCACTCTGGTACTTCGGCTACCAAGAGTCTATCGTCTTTCTGAGTATCCTGTATGTACTTTTAAGTTTCGATATAGGGCGGAGTGTCGATAAACTCAACAGATATGAATTCAGTAAAACAATTCGTCTAGATTCGCACCGGTATTCGTACACCATGATACCAAACGTCGCCGATCCGTTACAGAATACACGTGTCCGTCATAAGACAGACCAAAGTGTTCGCACTGTTCGACGACTGTCGGCAGTGCGACTTTTGAGAAAATCTACTGTTAGCATACCTTGCGCTTTGTTGTTTACCGCTTCGAAGATCTTGCTTTTGTTGGTACGAGGAAGTAGTGGGGGTACTGCCTCGAGAGAAACGCGAATGGGGATATTCCTTTCCGTAATGACTATATATTTGGATGCACTGGGAAACAAACAACTGTATTGCAACATATCCAAGTATACTAGAGTGAAAGCCAAGTCCCCGTGACCCGATCCTATTGTACGTTTAAAAGATCCGGGAACGGTCGGAAACGTGAGATTAAATTTTGAGGTTGACGGACCGTACCGTTTAGCATGTGTCTGTTGTAAATCACCAGTTCGAACGGTACTCCACTTTTTTCACACACGTGCAAAAATTTCACTTAATCTCTGTTGTATACACGTGAAGCGCTAGCGATCATGAGAATCACGATGGGTGGAAGATTTGGGCCACGCCTTTTATGGCGCCAACAACGTCTGGTGAATACGTCACCGTGTTTTCCCGAGCGGCTGCAATAATTACCGCAAAATTGTTTCCTATTCGCATTTGCGTTTTTTCGTTAATATCAACTTGTTACAATTTGGGCAATCCTTTAAGGACTGGCAAACGTTTCCAGTGTGCGCGATAAAACAATTTTGTTTTTAAATTGACGGTTACAGTCACCGCAATAGATGGTGCTGTCGTCTTTGATACACGGCGGAGATTGCTTACACGAATTGCACTGTGCAGAACATCTGTGCCTTTCTCGGTGGTCAAAATGGTGTGGCAGGTTTCGCATTAATAACTGCATGCGAAAGCGGCCGTTAAACTGGTAATTACGTTAAAGTGCCCTTGATGGAATAATAAATTTATCTTGTAGCGTGCGTTCTGCACGTCGCCCTCAAAGTATATATCGCACCCGCGGTTCCCATAATTGTATACTGTAATCTTTTACTCGGCGAGAATTTTTTGAAATTTTTGCAATTCCACCACCCCAGCGCCTGAGTCTCCGATTTAAACACCAGCGTCGGTCATCAGTTGTCGAGCCCTGAGAGTCTGTCGTTTGCGTCTATATTCTCTGACGGCTTGGTATTCGGGATCTTTGTCTGCATGCGCTTTGCCTACTACGAGTGAGCACGGTAGACACAAGGAGTCGGTGTTTTTAATCACTACAATCCCTTCCTACTGTGGCACTCATCGGCATAATTATTGTAAAGTCCTGATCTCACACTTCCGCGACCGACTGGAACTTTAAATTTAGTGCACTCTACATTAAACGTGTCGCTGGATGTAAAGGTTTCGGTGTTAATCTGTATTATCCCCTGAATATTTTCCAGAGTATTTCGGCTGTTATTTACGGAGCAGGCCTAATCGCTACATATCCGGGATCTCGATTTTTAAAATTTAAACTAGTTAGTGTGAACCCCAGATGGTCTTGTTCGGACGTCTCGTTGGTCATAGTCTCTACAATTTCAGTCAAACCATTTTTGATCCATTCAATTTCGTCCTCACCTTCGGGCGGTAAATTGAACTTGAAGGTAACTTTTGTTCCGTGTAACCGGAACTTTTTCACGTAGGTTTCTACTTTCGATACGACGTACACGGACATTTTGCTACTAACCACATAAGTGTATTTTATAATGAATATTACCAATCGACTTATAAGATAATATAAGAATTTTAGCTAAATATAAGAGAAAGAGAGAGTAAGTAATAAAAAATAAAGTACTTACAGTTTTGTGGTGATTATTTGACAACATGTGACAAAAATGGTTCGATCGTAGGCTGCCAATAGTTTTTGTGTTTTCCACGTAATGCCTTGGGAGACTACTTGTCTGGTTAAGTCACGAGGTCGTGCGCCTCAGCGAGCGCCGCCGAGACGATAGCCTTGGCATTTAGATTAATATATTATCTGGCTGGCCTTGTCTGGTGCGATTTTTGCACCGGCCCTCTTCCTCGTGCCGTGAAAGACTACTTGTCTGGTTGCATCAGCGAGCGCTGCCGAGTCGATAGCCTTGGCATTTAGATTAAATTATTATCCGACTGGCCTTGTCTGGTGCATTTTTTGCACGGGCCCTATCATTTCAGCCGTAGAATGCGGTGCGGATTTTGCACCAATGGTTTTTGCATTGCTTAACCTTCCTACGTACATTCACTCTTGGCGGTGATTTTATATATATACTTTCTGTACCTGGGGATGTATCATTGTTTGTACGTCATCGTATACACCACATCTGATCTTCCTACAAACTGTAGTGCTGTGTCGTCGTGTCTCTTTGTAAGTATGTATCCGTCAAAGACCGTTTTTAAACGTTTTAATGCTATTAATCAGGTTGAAACTGTTCCAATTATGAGTTTGAAAATCGGAGTGCCGTTTACAATTTTAGATGTACGAATGGTGCCAAACAAATTTGGGACTTCGGTCCTTGTTGAATTTATAAATGAGGGGGTACTATCAATAATACTTTCCTTCCGAGACGTTACGCAGATGTTTTTTCGATCATAGAGTTACATTACTTAATTTCTAAACGGTTGACAGTGACTGAGCATTTTGCTCAATATGCCAGACTGCGTATAGATTAAACAGTTTTACAGTCAATGCTTGCGTGTGTGTGTGTGTATTTAAAAAATTTGAATTTTTTTGTACAGATCCTGTCATATTACTCCCTCTCTCCTCCTCTCTCTCTCTCTCTCATTTATTATGGAATTTCTTTTCGTCAGACTCCTGTTTTCAATAACACTTGTAAATACTTAAATTTATCTGATCGGATTATCTTTGCTTATATGTTACATGAGATGGATCATCTATTTTTGGTTACTAAACGCAGAGGCGATCAGTTTGCTGTAAATGAGATTTTAACTTTACATGCATATTGTCTTTCGGAAAATGTGTTTGAATTGTTAAGCGAGGCTGAATGGGGTCACTTTATCTAGTTTTTATCTTCCTATTCACCGTATAAGCGCTATTCACCAGAAATAAAATAAACTGAGTAGAGTATGTGTTTGCCACAATCTATCGGAGGATTTTATTGAGGAGTTTGAGTCTCTGGTAGAGTGGAAACTGTATGTATACTCCAGTGACTTTCGGAAACTTTTTTAAGAAAATTTCATTATTGGGTCGACTGGTCTGCTGTTTGCACGTATCATATGCTATCTGAAAGTATCATTAGAGACTTTCAGTTGCAGGTGGACTGGGAGGCTGTGTGTTGTTTTCAAAAATTATCCGTCGATTTTATACTTGAATTTGATTCCAAGGTCGACTGGATGTATGTCTCTACGTGCCAAGTGTTGTCAGAGAATTTCATACGCAAATATCGTTCCAAGGTATTCTGGACAGCGATATCTAGGCAACAATTATTATCCGAGGGTTTTATAAGGGGTTTTCATAAATGTCGACTGGTCTATGATACCAGCTTATCAGCCACTGTCGGTCGACTTTATACTAGAATTTTTGACGTCATAGATTTGTCGCTAATTCCCCTAATCACGTTAAATGCGTTAATAAGCCGCAGTTTTCGTGAGAGGAGAGGACGAGGGTCAGTAATTGCACGTGGAAGACGCCGTGTAAGACGATGCATACTACTTTTTTATGCATAAGTTGTCTTTGTTTTCACACGACACAGTGCTATTGTTTCCATCGTGGCTGACAGTGAAACACGTGTAAGTATGTCTTCCTTACCGCTTAACTCTCTCTCTCTCTCTCTCTCTCTCTCTCTCTCTCTGTCTCTTCCATCCTCGTTTTTTCTATATTATTGTTTTTTTTTATTTAGAACAATGCATCGCCTACTCTATCTACAGCTTCCACGGCTTCTACTATTGTTATTGGAGAGGATACGTCTCAGAACGTGGGGACGAGTGGCAACAGGGGCGGACTAGGGGAGACGACGGCAGGTTGCCACATCATTTTCTAACGTTTACTGGCGTTTGGGCGACTGCATAGAATACGATCTTCTGTAAAGTATTTCTTGTGTGTGTGTGTGTGTGTGTGTGTGTGTGTGTGTGTGTGTGTGTGTTTGGATATTCCGTAGAGTTTTCTGTTTTTTTAATTATTTTTTCTTTATTTTTAGTGTCTTCATTGTAACTGGACGTATTCGTATTGACGACTTGCCGTCAACCAGAGTCGGACGTCGAGTGCTCAGGAGCCTTATTCGCGGAATGCGGCAGTGCGTATGGGATTTGTTACGGCGTACTCACGCACTCCGGTGCTTATGAGTAGAAGTTTTACCGTGCAGTCTATACGGATGGTAACGCTTCAGATATTACAACACCTACGCAAAGGCTTTAATCGACTGCAACAATATGGACTGACTCTATTTAACGTCCCAAACCCACTATGTTCCTGTCGTCCCCCTACAACGAGCAACGCATGGCCTCGTGCTGCTTGTTGCCCTGTTTGTCTCGGTCCATCTCAGGATCACGCGCTGTTCCCGTGTGGGCAATGTTCTGTGCCAAAATTGCTCCGAAAAATTGCGTAGATGTCCTGTCTGCAAGACCTGGATTGTTGGGACATGTAAACTGTATTCTTGAAACTCACGCAAGCATTGTCTTTTTTATATTTTTCACACACACACACACACACACACACACACACACACACACACACACACACACACACACGCAAGCATTGTCTCTTTTTTTTAGTGCACTGTTTCTTTTAATGTTAATATACGTGTATTTTCACACGAAGCAGATTTCTTTTATTTGTCCTGATCTCTACGGTTACGTATTTCTGTTTCAGCAATTAAACCCCTGTCATGCCTGGTTACTGTTGTGAGCTGAAATGTTTCTGGGCACCCAGGTGTCAAGTGGACGGTCTTGCATGTAGGAAATGCAACTGTTTTTCCTTCTGCCATTGCTTATGTAAATCGGCCCAAAAGTGGAACATGAAGCTCACTATTTGTAGGACCAAGTTCAGCGGATACGCTTGCTGCAGCAAAATTTGCACAAGGTTTTGAGGAATTGGTCAACTGCAGTACATGCGGAGAGGATTTTTGTATATGCGTTTTGAAAATTGTACTACACGTCGGTACTGGTGGCAGGACGTTTAGCCTGAAGGCAATAAAACAATTTGTATTAAATAAATTGTATTGACATTAAATCCTGTTGCACAATAAAAATGTATTGCAGCATAAAATATTGTTTTGTCCTTTTCCTAACCTTTGTATATACCAACCAGCTTACGAGGGTAAAGACCAATCGGGGCACGTGTTTAAGCATTTCACAACTTAAAACCTGTTTGCAAGTGATATGTAGCACAATACGTTCGATTGCGCGGACGTAGCGGGGCACGTCCAATTGGAAGGGGTTGCTGTTACGCAGAGGGAAAGATGGCGACGACAAATGGCGATGGGTGGTGCAACTACGCCAGAGATAGAGGGAACAGATCTGGAGGGCTAAACCAAACAACGCGCCGAGGGTTAGCGACATGGGGCATGGAAGGGCAACCAACCACCGCACTAGGGGGTGCGTCCATAAGAACCAGTCACAGCACGAGGGATTGCGGCGGAGGGTGAGAGGGTGGGGGGTTGGGGAGGATCTTAAAAGTACAGAAATACATGTAAAGGGTTGGAGGGAGGGTAAATGGAGGGGTTGCTTTACCCTCTCGCCCTTCCTACTCTCAACTCGTACCGTAAATCTTGAAACAAAAAAGCGATAGCGTTGTTAATAAATTTTGTAACATTATCCGGCTATACATCGGTTTTTCTGATTTTCCCTCAATTAGCAGATAGCTCTTGCTGAGCAGCGTGTAAATATCTTGTTGATGAACAGGAATTCGAATTTGGTCGCTATTTCCAAAAGAATTTGACGAATACGGACTGTGAGAATGATATTCATAGTCAGTGATTGCGACATCAGTATAAACTTGAGAATCGATATTCAGTATGTAACTCATTTTTTTCTTAATTTATATCCGAGAATTGATTGCAGAAATTTACGGTTTTCGTGTGTTAACGAACCGTGTTTTGCTCGTCGAATGACACTCTTGTTTCCGATTTTTGCCAATTCGTTGCTGCTATAATACGCATCAATTTTCGGCGCGTGCGGTGCTGTAAATACAAAACCTATAACTAATCGGCGGCGGCGCTTTTCAAATGCAAACGAATAATTACATTTTCTGACTGAAATGTACCAGTTTACCAGTTTCATCTTCCAATTTAATATGTATTCTCTTGAGCGCTCCTTTTGATTTGATTGGCATATAAATTACGTGCGCCGGTTTTTCAACAATTTTGAAACCCTTTTCCACTACAGGATAAAACTCGTGCAGTACATGGCCTTCAACGCCGTCCTTGTAAGAATTTTTAACAATATCGCAAACAAGTTGTATGACGTCAACTTTTATTATAGCCTCCTGCTTTGACGACACGTGCCATTGGCCGGCTTCCAAGACGCAGTCTCCGTCGAAACCCAGCAGCTCGCCCATACTGTCTTTCAGAAAATAATATACTCACTGGAAAAATTACCGTTTCCAAAGTATTGTTATTCGCTTTTATAATAATTTCGGCGTTATTATTATTTTTTTAAAATCTCGTTTCAGGAGTCATATATATCTTCACTTTCGTAGGTGCCTTCGGGTAAAACGATAGGCGATTCAGGAATTTTTCCAAAATAAAATTTATCATTAAGGTTTAATTCAATATTCGGTATCGAATTATAAGTCATTAAATCCACTAAACCGATTTCCCATTTATATGATGAAGTTAAGTCTATTAGCGGAAATAAATCGCATGTTAAAGACGAACTTTTGCCCGATATACAAATTATTATTTTTATTATTAATATTAATAGAAACAACCATGAAACGAGAAAGTCTAAACACAAATGACCGTAATTTACAGAGTAAATGTTTTTCTGACGAGCTGTATACTTGAAACTGATTTTTAAACTCTATGATTAATTGAAATACTTTACTAACTCTGTCGGAGGTCGCAAATTCCCAAAACTGTCAAACTATTTCACATTATCGCCTCGTTTTTTATAGCGAACCCAATGTGTTCCGAGTTCTTTGCTGCTGTCCAAATTCACTACAGGCGACTCGTTGTTCCTCACTTTTCCGGTAAAGCATTGCGCATAAAAACTCTAAAATACAGAATTTTCAATTTATCCGCATACATTAAGATGTCAACATTGGATAAAGGTCTGTTCGCAATCGATTTTAATATTATTTTTTTTTTTTTAGAATAACAGCCTTTTCCTTTATAAGGCCGTATATATAATCCTTTACATTCGATTTTTTTTAGTTTCTTTTTCATTTGCGCTAACATTTTCGTAATTTTTTAGTGTTCTTTTTTTCGGTTGCTGTCGACGTCGTCGTAGTTTACATTTTTGGTTTTAGGTCGTTCTTTTAGCCCCGCAGCCAAATTTTTTTTAGCATTCATGATATTGGTTACCGCCCACACAGCTGCTTTTTGGCCTAAACCGCTATCTGATGTTTAAACTCGTTCCTGCCGAATCGGCAAGCCTCCGGTCCGCAATTGCACGTCCCTCGGTGTCGTTGTACTTACTATAGTCTATACAGTGTTCTTTGCAAACGCTATCCAATTTATTGATTCCTTGATCGCCTCGGGCCAATCTTTTGATAGGTTAGCGCCGGGACCGCAGAACGGTAGCCAGGTATGTGTAATTCAAACGGTTACTCGTCAAAGGCCTCATTATTAACATCTCCAAATATCCTTCTCCAATGATATTTACGCCGAACCTCCATCATTTATTTTCTTTTTTTTCTTCTTTTCAATTATTCCGTCGGGCAAGGCAACTTCATAGTCTTGCATCCAATTTGCGTAGAGTTTTGGAGTTCCGCCAAGCTCTTGTGTTCTGTGTAAATACGTTACGTAAAGCAAATTCATCGCCAGCCTTAGTGTTATTACATCATCAAAACTCTCTGTCTTTATATTCGTTAATCTTCTTATCTTGAAATCTAAAACCGGAACGTCGTCCGTTTTCATATACACGTTTCCTTATAAAAATTTCAAATTAACAGCGTCGCCGTCTTCTTCGTGATTAGCAATATCTTCTAGTTTCTTATTCTTAAAAGACAAGTGGAAATTCTTATTTTCATATGTCATTTTCGGAAAATGATAATCTTTTAAAAATTGTTTTGTAACAACATCGTTATTTTCGGAGGGGAGTGCTATATTTTTGATCACCATTTGTTTCCCATCAAAAATACCATTTTCAGACGTTAAAAATTCCACTCTCATTTGTTTCAAATTAACAGCGTCGGCAATCGTCTAAAGAATTTTGAACATTGAATAAACTTTTATTTTCAATGTCAAAATCACCTGTTTTTGTAAGTTGAAACCCTACCAGTCGGTCCTTGAACACCGCGACTTCGTTTTAAAAACCTTGAATGACGGCCAAATTTATCTACACTCATTATTCTTTCTTAATAAGAACACCCGCTTCAACTAATTCTCTAAAATAGAATTTATTTCGTTCGTGTGACACGTATTACCCGCCTGCTGTGAAGCGTATCTGTCACAGAGCTCGTTGATATCGTTCCAGTATACGTATTGCGGTTTCGAATCTGAATATATCATATGCGGTGAGTCCAAACCGCTTCCAACGGACGAAATCAGTTTTGGAAATTATGTTTTTAACTTTCCTATTTTTACTCGGTTTCACTTTTCCATTTGCAGAATAATTTTAACGATACACATTAGTTTCGGGTAAAATATTTTTGTAAGCAACTAAATCTTCTTCTGAATAGATAAAAGAATCAGGATTGCTCATAATAATCAACTTACATAGACCGTCCGTCCTATATAACGCGTACCGTTAATAATTAAATCATTTTCTAATAATTCGATAACTTTATCGCCTAATTAAAACTATTTCCTTCTATGCCTATTCGAATGTTTTATCGATTTTTCTACCGCCTTTTATAAATCTTGTTAAAATAATATCTGGATATGTGACCGGAAAGGCTTTTTCTAAGTTTTTTGTAATTCTGTGATATCCTTCAGGCGTTTTCATTAGATCTTCTCCGGTTTCGGTCGATTCATAAACATCTTTATTCATCTGTTCTAAGGGTAGAAACAGTAGGAGGAATATACATTGTTTCCGGGATGGCTGTGACGAGAAGGGTGGTTGTTCTGCAGTATCTGCTTCCGTTTCGTTATCGGAAACGTCTTCATCGTCCATTGAAATTTCTTAATTTAACATAGGACGTTTTCTACTCTCTGTTCTAGCTGTATCCTCATAATAATAATCCGCGTACTGTCTGCATAAAGATCCGGGTTTGTGTTTTCTATTTTTTTTTTTTATCGCCTTGAAGGAGATTAGGCGTTATCCGTTTTCTGGCTTTATTTTCGAATCAAGATATTCTTCAAAACTTGTTTTAGCCAGCGTTTTTCTTTGTCGCCTTGATCGTAATTGGGTGATTTTCGTTTTATGAAACCCGAAAAATTTTCATCATCTTCTTCTTCATCGCTCTTGTCATATCTATTACGTTTAATAGGTGTGCTTACTTTAACCCCGGTTTATAAATTTTGGATATATTATGGATTATATTTTTACATCACCGCCACCATCTAAGTTACCTGTTCACTTTTTTAAAGGTTAAACTATAAGTGATAATTTTTCCCCAAAACTCTTCAGATTCGACAATATTATGCGTTAAAGCCAGATGTTTTCCTTTAATACTTTTTCTTAACTTATTCATTTTAAAATTATTACCTCCGGTGTTGCAGCAGGACTATTAACACTTTCTCTCTCCATAATGTCAAGGTTTTAATTTGAACTTCAGTTTTATACTGAACGAGTTTTGTTTTTCTCTATATACTTTATGAGCCCCGGATATTGAGAGTAAAACAAAAAGATGGAATACATCTTTTATTTATTATTATTTTTATTATTATTATAATACAATCAAATATAGTTAATTTCCATAAATTTTATACTGAGTTGTTTCATCCAATAACGTCGAGCAGCCGGACAGGTACATTTTTCCTCGGTGTTGTAAGGACAGATTGAGTGGTCCTCAGGGTTCGGTGTGCAGGATCCTCCAACATGGCGAGGTATCTAGCAGCAGGCCCGCAAAACCGAAATTATAATAACGATTTAATTTATTTCTTTATCCACGACTTTTCTTTGCAATCGTCTGATAACTTTATAATTACATCTTTTTGTACACATAATAACAGTGTTTAAGCACGTAATACCAAAACACTGATACTGTATTAATAGGTTGATCTTTCATTACATAACAGCTATAGTCTTCCAAATCGGGTGCAGGCAATTCCTCCAGGAAACACCTGTTCAAGAGATTCTATTGTGTTGAACTCGGGCGTGTTCGGTCGAGAAGAAGTTGAACTGTCCAAAATAAACTAGTTCGAAACCTTTCCAACAACCGGTCCTAAATATTGAAATTATTACGTAATACAACCTAATCATACACACTGTTATTTCATTGATACTCAGTATTATGTAAAAAATGTTGTGTGTGTATAAAATAAAACAAAAAGATAAACGATATACTTTTATTTAAACTTTAAATATATTATATTATATTTTTTTAATCGACCTCCATAGCCTTCTCCGTTGTCTTTACAGCCTCTACCGCTTCCGCCTCCTCCAAAGCCTTCTCGGCTGCCTCCGTCTTCATAGCCTTCTGTTCAGCCCTATCCGTCTCCATCACTTCTTCATCGTTAGGGTCTTCTGATCAGCTCTCGCCGCCTCCATCGTATCTACTACCACCTCAATCCCCGCTTGTTACTTCCTTGACTGTCATCGCATCGATTTCTGCCTCCTCTTTCCCTTGTTTTTCTTTCCATTGTCGACTCTGCCGGTTTGTTTTTCTTCTCGATAGTCTCCATCATTTTATTTAATACGTCCAACGTTTTCTCAGACGCATGTACTGCTTTGTTAGGTTAAAATGTCATGAACCGTTTGCCCCATTACGTTCATAAAATCTTCAAACGAATAGTACCGTAAATTTTGACTGGTTGGTAAACCGGCGGATGTTGATGGTACGTCCTACACATTCTCGTGTTCCATCGGTGGAAGAATTAGTCCTGCCCATTTTTGCGAAGTTTCGTTTTCTTGCTCTTCAACTTCTTTATCCTCAACCTTTCTTCTTCTTCCTCATACTAAAAGTCTACGTCTTCTAACATAGGAACGCCTAATTCCTTATCTGGAACGATATCTGCTAGTTTAAAGCACACTGTAGAGGTTGTAGTTGACTGATACATGTGCTATGCGAAGCCGGCAGGAGAAAACTGCGTCATGTTTGAAATGTTCCAGCAGGCTGGTTGTATAATTCTACACCTCACTCTGCTTATTATTCTTGTCGGATATTAAATGCGAGTCAAGACGTTGTTTTATTTGAAATGAAATATTTTCACTATTTAAACATTTTTACCGAAAATTGATAAATCGTTTTGTTTCACTCTTCTACGGAATTAGTAAACTCATAAAATTAAAAGACAGAATTATATTTAAAACATACAACAAACATACAACATATATATCGAAAAACTGAGTGTGGTGCAGTTGGTAGCCCATTAAATACTTTATAAGTAGCTCCATATTTTCTAACCCTAAATTAATCTTCATCTATTTCCATAAAGTAATTATCATCGAAAAAGAAATATGTTCTTCCTAAGTAAGTATTTACTAATCCTTGAAATCGTATGTTAGCTCTCCTGTATTGCGATTGTATTGTTATGGGATACCTGTTTAAAAGGTGTAAAGAGGGAATCAATCATATATATTTGTTGGTTTATAAACATTACAAGGCGCCGTTAGGTCTCTGATAGAGAAAATCTATTTTTTCAAAATTCGGCGGTAAAAATTGTAACCAATCTAATATGTTGCGTGCAACACCAATTGTTTTATGACTTAATTGAACTGGCCAAAACCATTTTTAATAAAAAGAATACAATTGTCGATTAATTATTAAAAACGTATTTACATTATTTAAACTGCATAAATTCAGTTCCTGTGTTGCCGTTGGTGTATTAGTATACGTTTTTTTAGGAACAGACGGAGACTTGTCTGTTGATGTAATATTTTTCTTTCCATATAGGCTCTGTATCGCTAAAATATCGTCTCTTCCAAGATGAGTTCTGTCGATGTAGAAGAGATACATTGTGGAATTAATTTCGTTAGAATGCGAGATGCCCAAAGCATGACCTATTTCATGAATTAAAACTGCTAGTAATGCTATTTGATCGTCGGAATATTTTTTACATCTATTTCGAAACACCAATTTTCATCTTGATCAATATGAATTTCGACTAACGCTCCATTTATTGAAGGGAAAAACGAATGACCTAAAACATGACCTTTACCATCAAATTCGGTTCCACAAGAATGTTTACTCTTTGAAATCTATGTTTACCTCTTTTGTTTGAAATTAAAATATCGTTATTAACTCTGTCGTTAATAAAAGTTAAATCACAATATTTTTCCCATGTTTTAAAAGCTAAGTCGGCTATATCCAAATACGACTTACTAGATATAGCATAATTCCATCTTAACGTTTTCTCTTGCCACTTACTAATTGTTTTGAAATTGAAAATCCGTCTTCTACACCACATCTCTTTTATACATTATTTCTAAAGTTTCATTATTCAAATTTCCATCAGGTGTAATGATTTAGTAATCTTGAAATCAGGTTATAGCGTTTGTTAGACTGTTTGAATAAAAATATTTTAATATTGTATCATTATTATTAGCCGACATTGATGAAGCAAAATATCCATAATTATTTAGATATTCCAAAGCAAATAAAGTTTGGTTTATGATTCGCAAAAACAAATAAAATTATAAATATAAATAAACCCAATATTGTGTTCACGTAACTAATGATAAATTAGGAATGAGCCTTGAACATTTGCCAAAAAGGAAATGTCAGATGAAAACCTTGAGTAGGAAATACCAGTTACCTTGCTGTACACCTGTTGAGAAATTAACTAACAACCATTATGTATTACGTTGCACAATATATTCTTAAAAAGCGGCGTGTGTTGGAAATACGAGCCAAGAATAAATTACAACACCTGCCAAATCACTTGGCTTTGCGTAACACATTCCTAAACAGGAAAACAGGTCTTGTACGCAAGCTAGCTAGTCGTTTAAACCTTTCACGTGTAAATATTAAGGAAACTAATAAATAATTACAAACACAGAATAACTAGCATTCAAATTGTATAACTTTTATTGATTACATTCAATACAATTCTACTAAATCACATAAGGGCCATGCTTATGTGTCCTGTAGCTTATGCAGATAACAGAGTCCTTCACACCTGTGTAGAAAAGTCCGGCCTCGACCATATCATCGATATTAGAATACGATTTAGGCCAAGTAGAAAATGTCTCTCATTTTGTTTTTAACTTTATAAATCGACACATTAGCACTGAGATAATGAGCGCTGACACAATGCATTCTCAAAAAATCGTTTAAACACCTCAATAGTAATTTATTATTCGCTTGACAATTATCTGAACACCCATCCACGAATTCAAATAACGGCGATGACCACACTTCGCTAACATGGTTACGATTTGTTTCGACATGGTTCTAAGTACACTGCTCATATCTGATATATAAGTCATAATAAATGTGACGTTATACCAACGTGTCCTCCTATGCATCAGAAATCGGATCGGTAACGGATTTTATAAGAGCAATTTTTCGTGCGCGTATATATACACGGCTGTCAAATAATCTGATGTTAAAAAAATGTTTGTTTTATCTAAAAGCCCGCGTGGCTGCAAGCGGTGGTGTAATCTGCGAACACCTGCAACACTCACGTCATACTTGAACGCTTGCCAGGACCGACGGTGGCGGCGGTCGGTGATGTAATCCTTCGACGATTGTCAGAGACTACGTAATACTTGGCTGTGGGCCAGATGACCCATGACCTTGAACTTTCATTAGCTACTAATGCTGATTTTACTTCTGCTGTTGCTACTAATGAAATTTCGGTGAAACCGCATGTACATTCGTCCGAAGATACGTGCGAGGACAAACATGTTCATCCTACTGTTACTGATGTCAGTGAAATTTCTATAAAACCGGATACGGATTCATCCAAAGATACAAAATTTTCCGATCACATATGTACTAACGAAGATGAAGACACTAAACTCGTTACGATAGTAGACATTAAACTGCCTAAGGGCTCGTATGAAATCAACAATATTTAAACGTACATTAAATCGAAGCAGGATACGGAAATTGTGTTCTCTTTGAAACCTAATAATAACAAGCTAAAATTAGAAATATCTTGTTCGGAGGCGATAGATTTCAGTGTGTGAATTTACTGACGGCACGTTACTCGGTTTTGAAAAACAAATTCTGGTGCCCGGCCTTGTGCACTTTTCCCACCTGCCGGTGGATATTATCAAGATCAGAGTAATACAAATAGAAGGTAACGTAGCTTCGGGTTCGTTTCAGATCGGTGTAGAGAGTCACGTTATACACGAATTTTACCCTCAAGTACCACCAGGCTACAAGATTATTGAGATTCCACGAACGGTAATATATTTACCGATCAACGTGAAATCGATTCATAACCTTAGGGTGAGACTGAGGTATCAGAACGGTGACTTTGTCGATTTCAGAAAAGAAACTATTTCGATTAGATTGCATTTAAGACGACGGCTTTAGTAAATGGGTCTCGTATTTAACCAGGAAAATTACAGACACGGCGTTATTTTGCGGACAAACACTAGAGTGTTAACACCCAGGAATATACGGTTTTACAGTTTCTAGGCTTTAAAATTGTCCCGAAATAAAGGATATACTGACGCTCGAAAGATAACCTGTGTACAATAATAGGATCACGGGTAAGGAATATCATTACCATGATCCGTACGCATCGTCCACGTTCCGTAATAATGATGAGATCCGCATACCTGTAAATCAACAGGATGTTATGACGTTACCGCACGAAAGTATACTTTGCATTACGGGAAAGTTGACCGGGAAAACAAGATGGCTCTAAGGCTAAAGTAGACTTTGTTAACAACGGAGTGGCGTTTCTATTTGACAACATTCGATACGAGATAGCCGGCAACGAAGTAGATAGTACGAAACAATTAGGTATAGTCAGTACAGTGAAAAACATTTTCTCCATTCCCCGAGTACAGAGTAAATAACTTAAAAATGGCGCATGCGTAGGTCCCGGAATTTATATGTCACCTAATGCAGATAACTGTGAATTTTCAATAATCATACCACTCAGAATGTTGATAGGCTTCTTCGAGGAATACAGGAGAATAGTGGTTAACGAAAAACAGGAACTGGTACTTTTACGATCGGTATTCGTTTTGAACGCCGTTTATAGCTACGATGCGGCTACAATTGAACTAGTATTTATTGGTATTACATGGATGTTATATAACATTACCGTTGAGCACGAGGTGGACACTTTGAAAAAGGATTCAAAACAAAATCATAGCTTTTCGCGGGTAGTATATTATCGTAAGACCTTGGTGGACGTCAGTAAAACCGAGTCATCGGTCCTTAAACTGCTACAATAGACCAAATGCCTGAAATTATTGCGTTAGTATTTCAAACTGATAGGCCTAATAAATTGGTAAAGACGCATTCGGATTAAATTATTGCTATATTACTAATGTTCGAGTTCACCTTAATTCGATTTTTACCCTTACGAACGCGTACGGGGGTATTACAGCGATAGCCTCTCAGTAGGGAAGGAGAGTAGGATAAAGCAACCCCTCCATTTACCCTCCCCCAACCCTTAACATGTATTTCCACACCCTTAAGCTCCGCCCCTACCCACCTCTCACCTCCGAGTGTTGTGATTGGTTCTTCCTCCTCTGCGCGCATCCTCTCGTGCTGTGATGATTTCTTTGATACATCCCCGCGTGCGGTGGTTGGTTGCCCTCCATGCAGACATGTCGCTCACACTCGGCGCGTCCTGATTAGCGCACACCTTCCAGATCGATTCCTCGATTTCTGGCGTGTATCCACCCTTCGCCATTTTTGTCGTCGCCATATTACCACCCCTTCGCCATTTTGTCGTCGCCATCTTACCCTCCGCCTAATGTTATTGGATGCAGCCCTCCGGATTGGAACCTCCGATTCGACGGCGTTATGTGTGTATAATCCCTCTCCTGACCCCCTTGCTACGTCCTGCGCCCTCGTCGCCGAAAGAGGGTACAGATAACACACACGTGAAGACTATGCCGTCCGCGCAAACGATCTTATTGTACTACAATAGAAGATTTTATTTTGTATCACTTGCAAACAGGTTTTAACCTGTGAAATGCTTAAACACGTGCCCTGATTGGTCTAACACCCGTGGGCTGGTTGGTCGACAGACAACATCGACACACGTAATGTGTAAGATGTCTTCACAAATATACATTTGGTGGGAAATTTTTAAAAGACAAAACAATATATAATGCTATATTACTATTTTTTTTATTGTAAAACACCTGCAAACAGTTTTTAAGGTCAATAGAGGGTTTTTCAAAATGTTTTTTACTGTCTTCAGGCGAATCGCCTTGCCACCAGTACCGACTTGTAGTACATTTTCTTCATAACAAATATACAAAACTCCTCTCCACATGTAATACAGTTGACCATTTCCTCAAACATAAACCTTGTGCACATTTTCCTGCAGCAAGTGTATCCGTTGAACTTCGTTTTACAAATAGTGATTTTCATGTTCCACTTCTGAGCCGATTTACGTAACCAATGGCAGAAGAAAATTAATTGTATGTTCTACGTACAAAATTGTCCACTTGACATCTGGGTGCCACAAAATTACTAAAACAGAAATACGTAACAGTAGAGAACGGGGCAAAGAAAAGAAATGTGCTTCGTGTGAAAATACACGTATATTAATAATAAAAGAAGTAGATAAACAGTACAGGTTAATATAATAGAGACAATGCTTGCTTGTATGTGTGTGTGTGTGTGTGTGTGTGTGTGTGTGTGTGTGTGTGTGTGTGTGTGTGTGTGTGTGTGTGTGTGTGTGTGTGTGTGTGAATAATATAAAAAAACAATGCTTGCGTGAATTTCATTAATATACACAATTAAAAATATAGTTTACCTATCCCAACAATCCAGGACTTACAGACAGGACATCTACGAAATTGGTTGGAGCAATCTTGGCATAGAACGTGCAAAACGGGAACAGTGTGATCCTGAATTGGACGGAGACAAACAGGGCAAAAAGCAGCAGGAGGACATGCATTACACGTTGTAGGGGCAATGACAAGAACACAGTAGGTTTTGGACGTTCAATGGAGTCAGTCCGTATTGGTGCAGTCGACTGATGCCTCTGCGTAGGTGATGTAATATCTCAAGCGTTACCATCCGTATAGATTGCATGGTAAAACTCCTACTCACAAGCATCGAAGTGCGTGAGTACGCCGTAATCAAATCCCATACGCACATCCGCATCCAGCGAATAAGGTTCCCGAGCACTTGACGTCCTACTGTAGTTGAAGGTAAGTCGTCGTAGGAATACGTCCGGTTACAATGAAGACACTAAAAATAAAGAAAACATAATTAAATAACTAGAAAACTCTACGGAAAATCCAAACACACACACACACACAGAATTCTTACAGAAGTTCGTATTCTATGCTGTCGCTCAAACACTAGAAACCGTTTCAGAAAATAAGGTGGCAACGCGCCGTCGTTACCCCTGGTCCGCCCCCTGTTGCCACTCGTCCCGACGTTCTGAGACTCATCCTTCCCAAGAAAGCCTGTCCTTCAAGCATAAAAAAGTAGATGCTGTGGAAGCTGTAGATGGAGAAGGCGATTCATTGTTCTAAATATAAAAGAAACAATAATATAGAAAAACGGAGAGAGAAAGACAGAGATAGAGGGAATAAAGCTGTAAAAGTAGATATACTTACACGTAATTCACTGTCACCCATAATGGAAACAATAGCACTGTGTCATGTGATAACAAAGACCACCTATGCATAAAACGAGGTAGTATGCATCGTCCTCCACGGCGTCTTCCACGTGCAATTACTGACCATCTTCTTCACCTTTCTCTTGAAAACCGCGGCTTAGTAAAGCATTAACGGTGAACAGGGAACTAGCGACAAATCAATGACGACTATAAATTCGAGTATAAAGTTCACCGACAGTACCTGCATTGCGCGTGTGAGAATATGCTTATAAAAACGACGATGAAAAAATTCGACGCGCGTGTGTTTGCAATTTGTAACGTTAAAACGCCTACGGAAAATGGCGATCCCGCTACAAAGTTTTACGTGGACGATCGCGTTTTAAGTGTTAGTTCGGATCAGAGCTGGAATCTACAAATCCAACGATTGGGCAACGTACAGGATACTTTGCACGATAGAGACGCAGTAAATTTACATTTTCTAACACAAAGTACGGTTTGTCTGAATAAATTACCTACCGAGGACGTCGAGCTTTTTAATGCCAACACTAAAAGTATTACAAACTTGGCCAACGGTGTAACAACCGTGGACGCTATAAATCTAGGTCATTTGCTCAAACAAGATTCGGCTCTTAAAAAGTGGGTCCGTTTCAACACGTTAAACGGTGGTAGTGTCAAAGGCTATTTTGATGCTAATTCTGCCGTATAAGTAACTTGACTAGAAGTATCGCTGATAATGATGCTGTGTTCTTTAATGAGATGACGAGAGCTATCGAATTGATTGAAAATAAAAATTGTAATCACGCCTTGGCAACGTTAAAACGTTCCTTTCACGACGAATCTATGGCTTTGTCAAACAAGAAAACAATACAGTCGCGACACGCCGTCGAAACAAGTTGTAACTCATTCAAGTGAAGTGTTTAAAGATTAATAATATAACAAGCCTATTGTATTAGTGGAGACAGGATGTAATTTGTTGTTTAGACGGGTCTATACTGCTCTAAATCGTGGGTACTAATCAGAGGCAACTCTCTGGGGTCTAGTCTTTAAATTGGGTAGGTAATAATTATAATAATTACAGGTTCGAGTCTCTGAAGACCAGTCTTTATAATAGGTTTGGTCGTGAAGTTTCTCGCGTTAATTGGCTTCGTGTTATTTGCCCGCGCCTCGAGCGAATCCGATCCCGCCCATGTTGATGTCTTTGCGGGTATGTAGGCGGGAGCCTGCTTTCTTTTCAACAGGTAATAGAAGTAATCCCGTGTGGGATAGTGATTCGATATCCTGGTTTATGTACGAGAAAAGTGCATACAGATATATCGTTCAACAAGCTTTCGATATCTGGAGTAAACATTATGCTCTAACGTTTTATCAGGACCCTTGATACCTAATATTATTATAGCCTTTGGTGAAAAGGAATACTAACGCGCGTCTACAGGCGGGCAGTGAGCGCCTAATTTCGATGGCATAGGGAAAGTTCTCGCTCATGCGTTCAAAACCTAATTTGCCGTGGTCTAGACAAGTCGATATTCATTTCGACAGTGACGGAATTTGGGACTTTACTTTAGAGAATCCTGCAGACTCGCATACGTTCTCTCTGTCAGGTACTCGTCCATAAAATTGGTCACGCGCTCGGATTAAGTCATACGAATTCTTCCGGTTCTATAATGTATCCCGTTAGGTATTCGGTTTCAAATATGTCCGAACTGGACCTGACGCTACTCGATATTCAAAATATACAGGCTTTGTATGAGCCTAAACGTACACCCCCAGCACCTACTGTAACTACCACCACAACTAGTACTATTGCTACACCCACTGGAAATGCACTTAGTAGTAGTATCATCAATACTACAGATACACCAAGGATATCGATTACGCCTAAACCGGATCTTTTTACAGTCAGACGTGAAATTAATACAGTTTTGATTGCGAATAAACACATTTACTTCTTTTACGGTAAGTACGTATGGAAAGTGAGTTTAGATGATTCGATAAGAGGCCGAGCGGAAGTGGAGCCCGAATTAATTACTGACTGGATACGTTATTTACATTACGGTTTTTGTAAACGTTACCGCAATATACCAGATTCCTAATAGCGATATCGCTTTAATTTCAAACGACATTGTATACGTTATAGAATATCCTACTTTGAGAAGAAAATACTCTTTCCTACTCGACAGTTGGACGAGGATGCGCATTAAGAATCCCATTAACGCAGTGTTTACTAATTATCAGGGTCAGACGTTTGTCCTTGACGGCAACTCTAGTATTTTGAGATATGACGATTGCGAAAAGCAGTGTATTAACGCAGGCCTGACTACGGATCTGTTTAAAGGGATACCGCCCGCGTTTATGGGTGCTTTTCGATATACGGATGGTAATCTCTACTTTTTCCACAAAAAGAACGTGTTTGTGTACAACGAATTTTTGGGACGTGTTGTACGCGTGGAAAACGATATTTTCAATGTATTCAATATAGATTGTATGAAAGAAAACCGTCTCAAAGACTTGTACTCTATGCTTTCGGATATATTTTATTTATCTTCTACTTAAGCTGGTGAATGTATTTAGAGGTGATTAGTGTTATAATGGGCGGAAAACGGGCAACGCGTGTCAGTCGTAAGAAGAGAAAGGTTAGGATAGGTCGTGGTTTGGTTTCGTAAGCTGTTAACAAAGCTATCGATTTATTACCCATCGAATTACACCTGCCAAACTTTTTATTACTGCGGTCAGGGACTAAGTTGAATAAAAGATTGGCCCGAAGCGACAAAGGAATAAACTTTAGACGAAGCGTGTAAAAGGAACACGATATAGCTTACGGACGGTATAGCGTTTCTCAGAGACGCAGTGAAGCCGACGATAGTCTAGCCGGTAAAACGTGGAACAGGGTTACATCTAGTGACGATTCTTTGGTTGAACGTGCTGCCGCTATAGCAGTAGCAGCTGCCATGAATGCGAAGGCAAAGTTAGGGGCGGTAGGAAAGTAGGAAAGCGGAAGCAACGATCGGTTAAACAAATTTTGAAGATATTAAGGGTGAGGGTCTTTATCTTAAACCGTATAAAAAGATGGAGGGTAGCGAAAAGGGTTTGAATAGTAAAAAAAAATTTGATCCAATCGATTCCAATTAGACTTCTGACAAACATTATATTGGTAGGTTATGCGAAAGCTGTGGGGGTACCTTCGTTCAAAGGGTTTTTATGACAGACGCTCTACCTCTTCTGGGGCCACGGAAAACGAATCAGCGATCGTAAGCCTGAATCGCATGTCTGGTGACGGTACTTATTATGTTTGTTTTAAGAATAAATTGAATTTTATAGAATATTTCGATAGTTTAGGAAATCTAAGACCAACCGTAGAATTGAATAGATATTTCGGACCGAATGCTAAAGTTCACTATAATTACAGGCGTTATCAGCGTGACAACTCAGTCATTTGCGGACATCTGTGTCAAAAGTTTCTGACGTCATGAGCATCAGTTTAACTGGCAACAGTTTAACACATTCGTGTGACTTTTTCCCACTAATCAATGCGTAGAACGGTCTATGGGAAATAGGTCTGATCGATTTAGCCACTTGTAATTCTATTCCGAATATTAAAACAGCAGGATAATGACGAATTTCGTATAATACGGCAGGTGATTTTTGACACTGCATGCAGGATGCTAAAGAATCGAAGACATTGAAAAACTAATTACATCTAAATTCGCGTCGAATATTAAATTTTTCTTGAAACATAACACGGAATTGAAGATGGAAGTATACTGTTCCGAGGACTGGATTCCACAAGTGATAATTAGATAGGGGTTACTCGGTTTCAAATATGTCATTTTAGAAGCCGGAAAAAATCACGTTTCCGATTTACAAGTAGCATGCGTCACGGTTGACAAAAAGAGTGAATATACTTATGTTAGTGCCGGGAGTGTGTGGTTATCAACAGGGTCGTACGAAATTGCAGACATAGAAATATACATTTTATCTAAACTCAATCCGGTCGTTAGCCTTTGGCTAAAATCGAACAATAACACTTTAAAAGTGGAATTATACTGTTCGGAAGCTTTAGATTTCAGCGGTGATCGTTCCGTCGGAAAATTACTAGGCTTTCGGAAAAAAAACATTCTAGAGGCCCGAAAGGTTCACGTTTCGGACTTACCGTTAGACATCATCAGAGTGAGTGTGATACAGGTCAAATGTAACATTGTATCGGGGTCCTTTAAGAACGGTTAAGAGAGTCACGTTCTACACGAATTTTATTTCCAGGTCGCGCTAGGTTATAAGATTGTAGAGATACCGTCGACTGTAATATATTTACCTGTCAACGTGAGAAAGATTTATAACCTTACTGTGAGTCTGATGGATAACAAAGTGATCCGATTGATTTCAGAAAAGAAATCATTTTGATCAGACTGTACTTGCGTCAAAGATGTCAGCATTAGTATGGGTCTTGTATTTAACTCCGAAAATAACATGCCTATTGTTAGTTTACAGTCAAACACGAGTGTTAACACCGTGAAATATTCGATGTCTCAGGTCTCTGGGTTTTAAAATTGTTGTTGTTTTGACATAATGGACATGCTGGCGTTGGAAAGAAAACCGGTTTACGATAATAATATAACCGGTAAAAATACCACTATAACAAACCTTACGCTTTTTCAACGTTCGGAAATAACAATGAGATTCGGATTCCTGTAAACCAGTAGGATGTTATGACCTTACCGCACGAGCGTTTGCTTTATATCACGGGTACTTTGACTGGGAAAGAACAAGATGGCCCTAGGGCTAAAGTAGACTTTGTTAAAAACAAGGTAGTGTTTCTATTTGACAATATCAGATAAGAGATAGCGGGCAACGAAGTGGACAGTACACGGCAATTGGGTATAGTCAGTACAGTTAAAAACTTACTGTCCACCTCCCGAGTACAAAGTAAACAACCTTAAAAATGCCGGTTGGGTGGGGCCTGGTAATTACATGTCTCCGGTTGGCGACACAAGTTCGGTTCTCATTCCTCTAAAAATGTTGATGGGTTTCTTTGAAGGCTACAGGATAATTTTCGTTAACTTTAAAAAGGAACTGATACTCTTGCGATCGGCTTCCGATTTTAACGCTGTTTATAGCGCCGTTGCGGCCTCAGTTGAACAGGTAATTACAGGTATTACATGGTTGTGACATCACATTACTGTGGACGGAAAACACGAGGTTGATACGATGAAAAAGATTCAAAGCAATATCACAGTGCATATAGCGTATCGCGGGTGGATGTTATAGTGCGACCTTGGTTGGCAGCCGTAAAACAAGAATCGTGAGTCCTTAAAACGGCTACGATAGACCAGATGCCTCAGATCATAGCACTGGTCTTTCAAATGGGCAGGTCAAATAATATAGCAAAAGACTCTTCCGAATTTCTATTATTGTAACATTAGCTTACAATGTAAGTGTTCATCTTACTTCGTATTTTTACCCTTACGAACGCCTACGGTGTAGTAAGGCCTACCACAAGTTCTTTGAATTCCAGCAGTCCTATTACGGTGGGTATTCGGCCCCGTGTGTCGATTTAAAGACGTTTATTGAGAAAACTCCTATCTTTGTTATCGACTGTTCAAAGCATAAATCTTATCGACCTGTCGACGTGAGACTGGAAATTGAAGCTTCGGAGAATTTTCCCACCAATACCACTGCTTATTGTATTATCTTTTACGATAGACATATGAGCTACTCTCTAATTACGGGGGCGATTAAAAATATAGTAGGCTTTTAGGAGTTAGGAATCCCTTCCTAAAGATCACACGGGAGGTACGTGTGATGCTTTATCAGGCTCAGTATGAGCCATGGCGTCAGAGAGATGGACGTGGAGCGTGCTCCTACTAAACGTGTGGTCCCGCCTAACCTACCTTTGGGAGTTTATTTGAAATTGGTTCATTTTCTCAACAACGAATGCAGTAAGTTTTCAGCGACGGGCCTATTCCAAAACTCTGCGCAAGCGTTGGGCGTGATGATCCATTCCGATCGAATTTCAATATACTTTACACACTCTCTGTTCATCGAGGTGATGGTGGAGCTGTCAAATATTTCGACAGCTGTCAACGCTGCCACGACAGCTACCAAAAAATTTCCACTTAGTGCCGGCCATGTAATTGTAAAAAATGTTTTCGGTAAGCGGTATGTCCAGTTGTATGGCGGGGTGAGTAAACACGGACGAGTGGAACTTGTTCCGCGATATTGCGCCGCTGGTATCGCTCAGACTCGGCGAATTATTTTATATTGAACAGGATTTAATATCCTACATTATTGAGTTTCTGGCCAGCGACAAACTTGTTTCTAGCACACTGCTCAAGGCTGATATATTATACGACGAGATTGTCTTGTTCAAAAAACATGCAGCGGGTGTTTGTTGAGTTTCAAGCTTTTGTAGACAACGACGGTGAATATGTTGTCAAGAAATTAGCCGTTGTATACCGCTTTTCTTAAAGCGTTAGAGTTTTCAGGCCGCCGTACGACTTTCGCTAACTAAACGACAAAAGTAGAAAACTGCACGCTGGCTTCAGACGCGTTACCATCAAATCGATTGGTACGACGGAAACGTTTTTTTGACAGTAGTATTACCGTTAGAGATTTGTTAAAACCTTTTTCGACCGATTTTACAAAAAGGCTTAGATATGGCGCGATTTTTGTAACATTTTCACCCGAACGTGTTGATATTACCAAAGACAATTAATATTAACGATAATACTTTTACATATTTAAAGTGCATTTTACCCCACCATAATACAGTTTCTAGTAAATGTGCTCTTAGGGGCTCAAAATATTATTTCGATTTACTCATTGCTTAGCGCACGCATGTGTGTGTGTGTGTGTGTGTGTGTCCAGGTCACTGGCACGGAGTTAATTCTCCTTTAAACCTATATGGTAACTGGCGTGGAATTAGTTGTCCCCAAACTGCGTGTGTTGTGACTAGCAATGTGAGAAACGTCACAAAAAAATAAAAATAAAATCCAAAAAAGGATGACTACACTTTTGTTATGGAGTGGTAGTCACCGGAAGTAGCGATGGTTGGAGTTACTTTATCAAGGGACTTTGCCTACCCAGGTTTGTAATGTGTGCGAATATGACGGCTTCACCGCACAGGTTCGACGGTTCCAACACCGTAGAAACAAACAAGGTAAATTGCTATAATTTAATGTGTTTATTTTATTGTGTATTTGTGTATTTATTTTATTGTGTATTTATGTGTTTATGTTATTATTATATTGTGTGTTTATATATTTGTGTGAGGAAAAATTCAATCTAACTCAGCCATTAGTTTGAAAGCCGCCGAACGACGTTGACGCTCTGAGTTTTGTCGGGGGAAATTTTGAAAATAAATATAAATAATGTATGCCAAAAAGCAATTGAATTTTTCCGTCACAGACCTTGGTTTATTGTACCTTGCTCTAAGATACTTTCTAAGGTATCCAGGTCTTTCCGTGTGGAGAAAATGTGCTGATGTCCGGAAGTGTATCTATCTCGGACATTAGAGGTCGCTGGAGGACTAGTAGATGCAGGGAGCATAAGCAGGGCGACTTTGTGACCATTTGGAATCACTCACGTGTTCAGATTTTTCGGTCCCTGTACCTACTTTTACATGAGACGACCACACGATGGCGTAGATTGATCTCTTCTATTCCGCCATCGATGCTCCTAGCAGATCTTACTATGTGTCTCACCTTCCTGAAACATAAACTTATGACTGTATTATTTTACATATTTCCAACAACAGGTTTTGGAGGTTGCGAGACGTTGTTTCATACCTTGCAATCTGAGCAACTGTATCTTCTTCGTATTTCTCTAATGCTCTCGTCTCTGTCCACTTTGGCATATTGCCTTGCAATGCTTTCCACGCTACGCGTACGATCTTATATGTACAAAGTTTTCACCACGTGACCGCTTGGCTTGCTATCTTTTACGTATGCACACGGCGATCGCTGACCGTAACAATTTATATCGTTCGAGTGCAACTCGTATCTCACAACACAAGATAAGCTCGATTGCGCGTCACGGAACTTGATGACGTCTGATTTTGTGCCCAAATGTCGCCCCTTCTACTGACTTGAGTGTACTCCATGTTCTGTGACCGAGGGTGACTCTACAGTTAAAAAGGTCAGAAACGTTCTGAAACGTGAGAGTATATTTTGATGGTGTCGTACTATACCGTTGAGTATGTGCTCGTTGTATAATACCAACTCGAAAGGACACTGCGTTTTTCACTCGCACAAAGTTATTTCACCTAAATATACCTGTTGTTGATGCGCGTAGCTCTAGCTATCATCAGAATTACAACCAGCGGGACTGTCTTACTGTAGACATCGCTCCTTTTATGTCGCCAACAACGTCTGTTGAATAACTCACCGTGTTTTCCCACTCGACTACAGTAATTTCCGCAATACTCTTCCTATCAATGTAATACCACGCTCACAGATTGGACTTTGACAGCGAGCGTGAAGCGTTTTTCTTTTGTACGCGGTAACATCGTCGTATGTGTATATTCTCATTGCAGGCCTTGATGATACTATCGAATCCTATCCTGTACTAGTCCTCTTTATCTCGCTGTCTTTGACTATTACCAAGAACCAGTGTTTTTCTTCAACGCTGACGCCTCAGATATTCGCTTTGAAAAGGCGAAAGTAATGTCCATGTTCAAGTGATCGTTGTACATGTGTCTCAAATTTAGTTCGTCTTGTTTAAATACTACCAACAAGTTGGCATTATCGCGTACCAGTTGCTTTAGTATCCTACTGTACGTTTGGCCTAGAGAAAATGAGAGTCCATATTATTGTGACGCCCCATTGTGAAATATTTGCATATATTATCGTCTTACTCGCACGATATATATCGTCGAATATCATTACAGAATTCGGTTCGGCCTCGCTGGGGTCGATGAAACTTTTGTTGTCGGTACACGGGAAGTAACCTCAAATCCGTGTCAGCAGTAAAAACCGTTTCTAATAGTTTGTATTTCAGTTGGTGCAGATATTTCGAAAATACGTAAATTATCTCGAATCTCAAACCGTTCGTGTCGAAAAGTAAATTGAATACAACATTCATGTTACCTCAGTTCGAAAGTACGCATATGATGCAACGAAGAGTGTTGGGCAACAGTGAGCTATGACGTTTATTCTGCCACCACCGGCCAAAAATATCGAAATTTGAATAATGTAATTTTTACGTGACGTATCGATATGCATTATTGTTCAATACTTAACTGTTCGTGCGCAAACCATGTCTAGTAAATAGGCTTAATGGGTTTTTCAATCGCGCGAGCGCACAATAACACGGTATACGGCGTGTATATGTTTACTAAATAGACACGCTTAATACTAAATACGGTTTTTTTGGCCTTGAAAAAGTACTTTTTTGGACCTAACATATTTTTTTTTCCTTGTCGTTTTCGATGTCGTTGTCGTTGTCGTGGTCGTCGTCGTTGTCGTGGTGGTGGTCGATCATGATTGTTGTCGTTGTCGTTGTCGTTGTTGTTTCGTTGTCGTGGTCGTGTTCGTAGTCGTGGTCGCGATCGTGGTCGTAGTCGTGGTTGTGGTCGTGGTGGTTGTCGTTGTCGTTGTCGTTGTCGTTGTCGTTGTATTTGTCGTTGTCATTTTCGTATTTTCGCGTAACTCAGGCCGGGTTTCATACCAATAGTTCTTTGCAACGTGTTATTGTATTATTGTGCTACCGATTTTAATATATCCACCCACTCATTAGTGTCGCGAGCCGTAAATTGAGCCACATTTTAGTTTTCAAAGTACGATTTAGCCGTTCGATTATAAACGCCTTCTTATCGGTATACATTGTGTATTGGTTGATGCCGTATTTTTCATCAGTTTATTCACGTGAGCGTTGAACTACACTTTACTTTGACCGGTCTGAAAATGAAGCATAGGGATATTTTTTCGAGAATCGCTCTCAAAGCGGCCGCTACTTTTCGCTCGTCTTTGTTTTTAACGGAACGGCTATAGCGAATTTCGACAGACAATTTATCATTATCAGTATATATTAGTGGTAGTTACCTTAGCATACGGGAACATTTCAACCAAATCCACCTGATATAAATCGCTTATACTCCTTCGCATGACACGTCGTGTTTTGAAATTTCTTTGTGCCAGTTCACTGGCTATTTTAAGTCTCAAATTCATACCGTCTGACAACTGTCTACATAAAACAAAATATTTTATACTCGTGGGGGTCCCAACTTTTGCCAATTTCGCGTGGTATCTAATCCAAAACAAAAATACCTATTCCGCTTCTGATACCTTCGTTTTTATACCGTATTTTTATTGCACCATACACCTTACGGGTAGTTACACCTCGTCATAGGGACCCCGCACCCTTACAAGCGCGGTCACGCTTCGCCGGATGGGCCATTCACACACACGTTTTCGATAGAATTAACTCTTGGCCAGTGACCTCGTATACAGCAATAAGAAAAAGGGTAAAAACTTTTTTTTAAAGTTCTGTATGCACTTCACTCTCTCTCTCTCTCTCTCTTTCTCTCTCTCTCTCTATCTATCTATCTCTATCTCTCTCTCTCTCTCTTTCTCTCTCTCTCTCTCTCTCTCTCTACTGTAAATGTTGTTTTTGCTACAGTGACCGTACAGTAGTGTATTTTAATCACCGAAGCCTTTACTTTTGGTATCTGTCACTCGAAATATCTTTGATTCGTTTACCGTGATCACTTGGTAATCGTTGGTCGAGAATCCTTGTGTTTGTTACTGCTATAGATTCCGATTGCTTATTAGCGTCGACAGCGTCTTCGAGAACCATTCTTTTTAACGACTCGAAATTTACAACGCTCGAGGTGTTGACATTCAGTCCTTTAATCTTGCATACGGTTACCAATTAGATTTGGTAGACTGAAATTTATACCCTTATATTTTCGGTCTAACGGATACAAATTCCGTAATGTAGGAACCGGGACCGTACTCCAACAGTTCGACCGTCATCTGCCCTAAATAGTTACCTGTCTCTACCTTGTGTGCAACTTCCAGGTAGAGTACAGAATCGGTATCAGTGTCAATAGCATCGAGGTGTTCGTATATTTTCAGTCTCGTTTGAGCGATCGTAAAAGCCCCGCGAGTACAACGTTGACAGTAGGATGAACCTCGCATACGTCTTAGACGTACTCCCAGTTCACCACGATTGTTTTGTCAATCACTTCCTGGATGTTATTAACCCGAAAGTACAGACTGAACAATATTTGGAACAATTCGGTCAGTTGAATGACGATCGCGGTTTTTAATTTTCTCGCAGACCGAATATTCCCCAAAAGGAGTTCAACATCAGTTTGGCCAGCGAACGTCTTCCTTCATTGCTTTCGATTTTATTCTCTTCCAATCTCATCCGTTCAGGTAAAATAGCCGTCGATGTACTTTTGTCTGTCCTCGTCGTACTTGCACTACTCGGGATAGCTGGAAGCTTCTTGTTTATTTTCAAAAACGTGTTTATAAAATCAGTAACAGGCCGCTGCAGTCACACTGGTCGAAAGAACTTATCTCGTCCTACCACAATTCGAACATTTCAAAATGACGTACCACTTGTTAACCGCCTCATGGATTTCAATCATGGTCCAAGTGCTGTCAGATACACGTCGGTCGACGTCGTGGTCACAGTCGGAGACTTTCAACGTACCTGCGCAGGTGTGGCATAACACGAACATCATTTCCTGATGCAACTTTACCGGCAGCACAGGGGTGGTAGAGCTCGCGATTCAGTAGGAAAGTGCACTTCAACAACCCGTCCGCCTCCATGCTCTTCCTGCTGCAGTCCGCATCGACAAAGTGTATTTTGGGTGACCTAAGGTGTATCAACCGTACTTGTATACCCACGGGTAAATTAGCACACGTCCATGTAGTGGACTTTTCTCCCTCTTTGTAGGCGTAATAAGAGCGCACGTTACCTGTACAACCCTCTAAGAAAGCGTCTCGATAATTCAGGGGCGCTGCGGGCTGAAAGCGAGTTGAGAACGGTACTCCACGAACCCCACAAACAAACTACCCACGTCTTAACGAACCGGAAGCGGAACCGTGAGGAGATCAGGAAAAATGGAACTAGGATACATCAGGGCTATTAAAAGTCCTTCAGCAGCGCAAATGCGCCGACTGCAGAGAGACAAGGCAGCAGTTATCTCTTCCCCTTAAAAAAAGTGAGAGTTATTGAAGTCAACCCTCCATCAAAGTAAGGCGGCAACTGCTGTCTTACGGCGGATGTTTGAGCAGGTGAAGCCGGCCGTACCACGTTTCAAGAACCATGAGTGACGGGAGGAAGAATAGCAGGACTGACCATAGGCGGAGTGTAAGTTAATATATGATCGATCAGCCGCTTGGCCTAGGACATGCATAGTTGTTAGGAATAATATTGAGATACTTGCGTTGTCTTATTTATGTCCCAGGGATTGTACTGCAGTTAGTACAGAGCTACGTGTGGTCTAGGAGCAGAAGGGTTTTCATGACCTCTGATTATTTCCCACACGAAGAAATGGATAGCTTCCCGTCCATTAGCTTTAGAATATTAGTGGAGCAGTAGAGGTGCTTGTTGGAGCGGATGTCAACGCACATCACACGGTGTGGGGGAGCAGTAACACCAAATTTAGAGGTGAGCAGTTGCTTTCTTAATTGTAATAATAATCTTTATATTGTTAATAAGGTATGCACAACTACCTTCGTAACGAAGGCTAGAAGTGAGGTTTTAGATCTTACCCCTGGGACTAAGGCGTGCACGCTGCATTAGGAATGTGGCGTGTGTCTAAAGAGCCGTATATGCCGGATCATAGGCATATCGTCACGGGTCTCGGGGTGATAAACAGATCAGCAAATACTTATCGAAATCCTAGGCATACTATATGGGGGACCTATGAAGAAAAGCTTACGGCCGACCTTAGGGATCTTAGGAGGCAGATAAGTAATTTGCGTGAGTTAGAGTATGCAGCTGGAAGACTAGCGGAGATAGTTGTGGACTTCTTTCATGAGAATTGTCCCCTTACGAAGAAGTTTAATGTTAAATGGTGGACCCAGGAACTTTGGAGCAAAGAGGATAGGTTAGAAGGATGTTCAAAGTTGCTAAACGCTTCTGTAAATGGGAGGCCTAAAGGCGGGCCCTGACCGAGAATAATAAGGAATTAAAAAGGGGCGAGAGGGGACCCGTGAAGGGAAGTTCTATGGGGAGGTTTGTCGTACTTCTCAGGGGCACGACTTCACAAGGTCCCAGCCTTGGACCCTATGGCGGCCCTAGTTGGTCCTAATGGGGAAGTCCTATACATTAATTGGGAAGTCCTACTCAGGAACACTTTCCTGATCAGGGATGGTGAAGGAGCGAGTGTCTGATTTTCCATAGGAGGCCAAGTAGGGAGATTAGAAAATCGCAAACCAAGTTGTGGTCTTGCATAGGGTGAGACGGACCATTAATACCATTCACCCATTCAAGTCACCTGGTCCTGATGGAAAATTTTCCTTCACTTTTGCAGCATGGAGGAGAGCCTATATAGCTGTTATTCTATGCAGATTATACCGGTCCAGCATAGCCACTAGGTGTCCAGCTTACATATCTCTAGGTGGAAAGCGACACGTGTAATCTTTATTCCTAAGCCGGGGCGAGCTTAGACCTATGCTGACCCCAATGCTTATTAGGCTAATCAGTTTGACTTCGTTCTTTCTGGAGACATTAGAGAAATTGGTAGATAGATATGTCAGAGGGGTCATGATTCCTCTACATGTCACTCAATATGCCTACAATTCAGGAAAAGGTTGAGACTGCACTTCATAATTTGGTTCACAGATTGAAGGACTCTTTGAGACCAAGGAATACGGCCTCAGTGTCTTTCTAGATATTGTGGGAGCTTTTGACAACGCTTTACATGCTTCAATGCTTCGTGCCCTGTCAAGATGCGGGGTGGATAATATGGTGTGTGGCCGGGTGGGTGACATGTTGCATGGGAGATCAGTTGTAGCTAAAGCTCTAGGAAAAATGGTAGAGGTGGAGGTTGTCAGGAGCTGTCCGCAGGAGGGTGTTTTTTACCCTCTCTTATGGAACCTGGCGGTGGACTCACTTCTGAATCTCGTCAGGGGGATGTTATACCCAAGGATATGCCGACTTTTTAGTGGTGCTAATCCCAGAGAGGCATGGTAACACTGTAGCAGATCTCATGAAGAGAACCTTATCACTGGTGGAAACCTGGTGTAGTCAGTAGAACCTAGGGGTTAACCCCAGGAAAACTACTCTGGTCCCTTTTACCAGAAAGAGGATTACCCCGCATTTAAGAGGACTTTAGCTCTTTGGGGAGACAATTCCAGTTGCAAACGTGGTGAAGTATCTAGGCTTGGTGTTGGATACTAAGGTAACCTGGAATGCTCAAACACACACACAAACACATACACACACTCACTCACTCACACACACACACACACACACACACACACACACACACACACACACACACACACACACACACACACACACACACACACACACACACACACACACACACACACACACACACACACAATAGTCCTATATAACTACAAGGGTGGAAGGGAAGTAATTTACCCAAGGACAAACGAAAGTGAGAGCTTACTTTATTTGCATCAAAAATAATTTTAGCTACTATAATTACATCGAATCCATTGTTGTAGTCACGTACGATCATCCACGTCTCAACGAACTAAAAGCGGAACCGTGGCGGGATCGGCTCACCGAGGTCGCTCCTTGCTGTTGCGAGACCTACAAATAGGTCGCGATGATACTTACGGACACTTAGCTTGCAGGGAATGTCTGGCACAGCTTACCGAATGCCGCTACTATGAGAAAGAGATCAAACGCGGCCTGCAAGTGTTCCTAGATTTTGAAATGTGCGACAATATACAAACTATTCCTTCTTGTTTACTTGTTTTGGCACCTGTCACTCAAAATATCTTTGATTCGTTCACCGTGATCACTTGGTGATCGTTGGTGCGACGAATCCTTTTGTGATCGTTATAGATTCCGTTTGCTTATCGGCGTCGTCGTCGTTGAAAACCATTCTCTTTAAGACACTAGACATTTACAACGCCCTATGTGCTGAGATTCAAAGTGAGTCCTTTAACCTTGCATATGGTGACCAGTTCGTTACATTTGGTAGACAAAAACTTGTACCGTAGACTTTCGATCCATCGGATACAAATTCCGTAATGTACGAACCGGGACCGTACTCCACGAGTTCGTACGTCATCTGCCCTAAGTAGTAACTTGTCTCTACCTTGTGTGTGTACCTTCCAGGTAGAGTACAGAATTAGTATCATCTGTCTACCTGAAACAAAAGATTATATAATTTTTTTTTTTTTATGGCAGGTGGCCTCAACCTTCGCCACCTCAGCGTGGTATCCATTCCAAAAAACCTATTCCTCTGTTGATACTTCCGTTTCTTTTTACCGTCTTTCTTATTGCACCATACACCTTACGGGTAGTTACACCTCGTCAAAGGGACGAATATCCTTTACGAGCGCCTTTACCTCGCGCCAGACTTTTACGAGCGCTGTCACGCTTCGCCAGAGGGGACATTCATACACACACACGCATGTTTACGAGAGAATTAACTCTTCGCCAGTGACCTTGCATCAGCAATAAGAAAGGGGTAAAAATATTTTTAAAAGTGTTCTGTCTGTGCCTCTCTCTCTCTCTCTCTCTCTCTCTATTCTAAACGTTGTTTTTTGCTACGGTGATCGTACGGTAGTGTATCGAAATCACCGCAGCGTTTTTCTTTCACACCTGTCACCCGAAATATTTTCGATTCGTTCACCGTGATCACTTGGTGATCGTTGATGCGACGAATCCTTTTGTCTGTGACCGTAATAGTTTCCGGTTGCTTATTGAGTCGTCGTCAACATTGAGAACCATTCTCTTTAACGACTCGAAATTTACAACGCCGGACGTGCTGAGATTCAATGTGAGTCTTTAACCTTGCATACGGTGACCAGTTCGTTGTATTTGGACAAAACTTTGTAACCGTAGACTTTCGGTCCACTGGATACAAATTCCGTAATATACGAACCGGGACCGTACTCCAGAGTTCGTCCGTCATCTGCCCTAAGTAGTCACCTGTCTCTACATTGTGTGCACCTTCCAGGTAGAGTACAGAATCAGTGTAGTAGGAAATGGTCTGTCGATCAAGGGCATCTGGGTGTTCATACAGTTTCAGTCGCGCCTGAGCCGTCGTGAAAGCGGCGAGTACGAAGTTGACGGTAGGAAGAACTTCGCAGACGTCTTCGACGTACTCCCAGTTCACCACGATTGTTTCGTCGTTCACCTCCTAAATGTTGTTAACGCGAACGGACGGACTGACCAACATTTTGAACAATTCGGGTGGGTTGTCTGACGATCGCGGTCTTTGTTGAGTTATTTTCTCGCTGGCCTAATTTTCCCAAAAGAATTCAACATCAGTTTGGCCAGCGAAGCGTAGTCCTTCGTTCTTTTCTATTTTAGCCGCTTCCAGTGTCAACCGTTCGGCCGTGAACTAGTCGTCTATGTATTTTTGTCTGTCCTCGTTTGTCTTGCACCAGTCTGTATATATATATATATATACATCAGTGAGTTGGTACAATTGGGACCAAGTGTCGGGAATCCTACTTTGAAGCAATATCACATGCCGCCATATAGGCAATGCAACATCCTACAATTGCGTGCAAGGACAGTCACTTTAAAAGGCGGGAATACGTTTTGTCTAATCGTAGCGTGTCCGGAGATTCCCTATATATATAAAAGGCTGATACAAGTTTACCCCAATATTCCAAGTTTTCCAGATCGCCTAGCTGTGTCGGGTGGTGTATTTTTGTTTAATTTATGATTTTTAAAATTTTATTCGTAAGTATTTCATCGTCTTCATCATCATCATCCTCAAAGAGTAGTTATTCTTGCTCTAACTTAGTTGATCGATTTAATAACGTGAATCCGGTAGTGACGGTGCCTATTCGTTCATTGAAAATACGTACTCCGTTTTTGATTTTAGGTGTCAAACAGGTGCTAACAAAAACATCTCTTTTAGTGGAATTTAAAAACGAAAACGGTGATGTTTACAGGAAGTTTTTACCAAGCC
>JAJIZJ010000167.1:0-30393 GCA_022606455.1 Callitettix versicolor | reverse complement strand
TTAGAAAATATATTTTGCTAATTTTAAGCGGCGAATGCAGAGTTATGTTTATGTTATAAGAATAACCAGGTGAGAGATGTTTATTTAAAAGTATTACATTTTTAAAAAGAATGAGCAAAAGCATGCGCTGACACAATTGTAAAGTGTTTTAAATATCATTGCATAAAGTTCGGAATAATCAGATCTGTTCAATTTGGAAAATCTGGTGGATATCGTAAACGTTTGAATAAAGCGTACAATGTAAGCCACAAAATAATTGATTATATCTGAAATTGTACTAATTTTGACTCGTTGATATTTAACTCAAAATGAACAACAAGGTAAACTTAGGCTGCCAATTTTTTTATTACCTTATGAAGTACAGTGTATGAAGATCTAACAATCACCATTCTTTTTTAACCTACCGTAGACAGTGAATAATTTTTTATTCGATTGACATTTGTTATATGCCTACAGGTGTAATATCCTAACACATAGATGCGTCTTTTAGCTATTTTTAGTTTTTTTCAGTTTCAAGATCTTTTAATGTCATAACCTTACAAAAATAATACAAACTCGACATTTTCAAAACCACATATAAGTTGTTGATCATGATTTGCTTATATTTTAAGTCCTATCATTATATAAAAAAACTCGTGTGCTTCCCATAAAAACCCTGGTTTTCGAACGTCCAGTGAATAGTCGAGTTAAAATTGAGTTTAAAATAACTCAATTAAGTGTAAGTGAATTAGAATTAAAGAAAATTACGGGTTAACATTTAAAGTAAACGAGAATGAACTTTACGCGCCATCGAGATTTTGTTTGAATGACTTTGTAGAACAATAAAATTATTGCTTATTATAAACAAAGTACCCAAATATTATGCTTCCTGTTCGGATACCTACATCCTGTGTTATTTTCAGAACAGCTGATAAAAAACCAAAATAATAATATGTCGGAAGAATATTTTTTGTTTTGTTTTGAATGACCACAATAGGTTAGACTATCGCAGTGCCTGAGGTTGTACTATCCCTTCATCTAGTCTCTAATCTAATCTAATCTAGACAATGAATAGATATGTTTTATCTCAACGACATTGAATACTAGTGAATATGTTCTATACTTTTAAAACACAAAAACATTTATGTAACCATCATAACTTCATCGTTTTTAAAAAATTATCTTTTGCAACGAAACTTAAATATTCATAAAATTCTTGAATTTCTTCTTTTTTTGAAAGATAAAAATGATAAATATTTAAACGTTAAAATGTTCAATTTTAATTAACATATTAAATATATAAACATTATTATATTAAACATTATTATGTATAAACATATAAATATATTAAGAAAATTCAAACTTGGTTTAAAGCTACTTTAAGTAACTCAATGCCAATTCCTCTCCACTTCAAGGTCTACCAATTTTTAAAAAGAAATATACCAGTACAAATTTCCTTTTAAACAAAGTTTCCGTCTTAGGATGCCTTTCTGTTCGTATCTTTTCACTCTTTTTGTTAATTTAATATTTTCTGTAATTAATTATAAGTTATTAGTCGCATGAAATTGTGTTGGCTAACCTTGGTGACCAAACAGACTTGTTCGTATTATGTTTTTTGCAGATCAACAGATATTAGCTGCTCCTTATCTACCAAATATCTATCTCTCCTGGTACTATTGCCCGATTTTGATTTTATAAAGGTCATTTTATTTTTTATTGCTTTCCTTGAAACATTTAAATTTGAAAGTTAACTCTAAGTATTTTGTTTCAGGAAATATTATAATTATTGTTTAAACATTTAATTATTAATTAGTCCACTACTTTTTAAGTTATCAATAAAAACTATCTCATCTTCCATTGATATGAATTATTCATTTAAATTTTTAAGTGAATATATCCGGATTTTGTTACCTTGAATACAATTATTAATTGTATAATTTTTTTTCTAATCTCCCTTTTTTAATCCTTCTATTCTAAATATTTTCTCTATTTAATTAGGATTTACTAAATGTTTAGCCTTTTAAAAGTATTTGTTTTGCTCTAATTTTCTTCTATCAATTTATACAAGTTTTCTTTTAAATCTGTAGCAGTGTTTTTTCAACAAAAGAACGCGTTTAGTACATTCCCGAAAAAATTTTCTTTGTCATACTTTTCCCCTTTTTTAAGAGCACATTATTTACAATGATTAAATTCTAACTCGGCAATTGACATAATTTTTAATTTCCATTTATTGCGTTTTTAGACTAAACAAACGGCTAACTTCGACGAAATTGGGTTCTTGAAACACTTATATTACGATATTATCACAACATTATTCAGATGTTTTTGTCATTAGCCTTCCAGGCGGATTAGTATAGGGAAAATTTCAATATGAGAAAGTTGTATAATTTTTTATTCCATTTATGATATTCGATTATACGTAGGCTCTCAATACGGATTGAAAAACGGATAATAAGATTTTGTTAATTTTTAAAATCTTTAATTTTATTGTGCTATTTAGATTAGATTAGGTTAACACTAGAGGAATGGATTATTCAACCCCTGGCATTACCATCAACGGATCTATTGTGCAACTAAACCTCTTAAATACCTAGTTTAGCAATTAGTACTCCTAATAAGTTCCAGCAACCCACCGACTAGCTCATTCAGCTGAAAATACTTAGGGTCTTAAAAAACCAAAAACCTCTAGCATCTTACTAGCAAGAGCCTTACAATCATAAATTATGTGACCTGCAGTTTTCTCCTCCTACAAACGGTTTCTCCATGGTACATTTCTACCCTGTTCATATGCACCCTCAGACCACATTGTGTGCTAATGAGTGCGTGCTTCATGAGTAGTGCTCTGCTCAGGACATCTGCTGCCCCATCGATTCCATCAAAAGAAACTTAAGAGGCGTTTACTATGTCAATGCCCATGAAGGTTATCCTATCTTACTTGGTGTTGATGATAATCACCTGTTAATACCAGCCCTTGCCAACTATTGAGAGATTCCTAAAGTCGGGTCAGGTCCGTTAAATTCAGATGCAGATCCAAGTCCAGGGTAAATTGTTTCAACTCATTACCATCTATTATGAAATTCCTTTTATATGAGCACCTATTATTTTATATTACAAATAATAATAATACAAATTCATTCTCATAAAGCCATTTTTTAAATAATGGAATACATATATATATTTTGATATTTGAACTGTAGAGAAATTTCATAATTGTAAATTTATATACATCTCTTTCATGGCTTTAATAAATTATTTCTGAAAAAAACTTATATATGTTTCATTATTTGTATTTCCTAGTTTTTTTTTTTTTAAGTTTCAAGAAAATTTAGCGAAAACTACTTTTTGTAATTCACATTTTTATAATTGTTTTAAACTTTTACGGACTGAATTTTGTAATATGTCGAAATATGCCTTATTTTCTACAGTATTTATGTTAATAATCATTAAATGTAGATTTTTAAAATATTTTTTGATTCAATCTACAGGCATAAACAAATAAATATCCTGCACTCTATACTCCATTTTTACCCTTTTGAGGTACGAAATTTCAAAAATGTTGAAATCTATTTTTCACAGTGGTTTTGTTATATTAAAGCAAATCTGTTGACAAAAATATTCTTTCTAATATTTGCAGCCATTACACACTTTTTCCTTTTGGAAATGTCATATGTATATCCTGAAATACATGTGATTCAATTATTGTTTTGTATAGAGTATTTTTGTTAAGTATTCGGAAAATTTCTTTAAACATATTTTTCGAAAGTAAAAACATTCAATGCGTAAAGGGAGGGAAAAATCTTTGTAATTCAAAGTTTTACACAATTTTCCCTCTTATTTTCTTGTTTTTGCCCCTTCAGAATATGAATTATGAAAAAAATTAGAAAATATCGTTTAACCAAAAAAAAAATTAAAGTAAATGTAATACATATATTTCCCCCAATGAAACAGAATATACTGACATACGTGTTTCATAATTTTTATTCCAGAGTATTTTATGTTAGGTTTAAAAAAACCCAAAAAAAAACTTATTCCTTCCAACAAAAATATTTTTACCCTTTTTAAACCAGTTAAGGATTAAATTTTATAAAATTCTATCTTTGTGCATGCTTACTTAATAATATGAATATTTTCAAAATCTCAAGTCTCCATCTAAAATAGCTTTTTTTTGGTCAGACCAATTTTTCAGTCAGGACCAATTTACTAAGTGTTTTTAAAACTAGACTATGAATTATGGAAAATTCTTTAATGAAAAATGATTCATAGTTTTTTTAGAATATTTTTGTTTAGGTTTAAGAAAGTCCAGTGCAAATATTCTTTCTTGTACAAACATTTACACTCATTTTTTACATTTTTATTCTTTTATGGAATGAATTCGGAAAAAAGTCTAAAATAAGTGTTTCATTATTTGTTTTCCAGAGTTTATACGTAGATTTTATAAAATAGCCTAAACATAGTTCTGAACAAGCTAAATTTGTTTAACAGTTTTAAAATGGGGGTAATTTCAAGTCATTAAAAGTGCATTAATTTTATTGTTGACAGGATTCAATTTAGAATTTCGAGAGTAATTTAAAATGCTAATATATACAAATTTTAATGCTGATTTAGATGGCCATATCAGAATTTCAAAATAGGGTAAGATATTTTTTTTAAATACGCATTTACGACGACAGCTAGACATGGAAATTATTTTTAATTAAAAACTTACCGCGAATCGCTTTCCACATTTGCCTACAATAAAGCAAACGATACATATTATTACAAAACGTACCCAAATGTTACTCATCCTAATTCGGACTTTCAAATGACTTTGTAGGACAATAACAACATTGTTACTTATTATAAACAAAGTACCCAAATATTATGCTTCCGGTTCGGATACCTACATCCTGTGTAATTTTCAGAATAGCTGATAAAAACCAAAATAATAATATGTCGCAAGGATATTTTTGTTTTGTTTTGAATAACCAAAATACGTCAGTCAATTGTAATGCGTAAGTTTCTATTATCCCTTCATCTAGACTCTAATCTAACCTAATCTAGAAAATTAATAGACATGTCATGCCTAATCAAAATGAAAAACTAATTAATATGTTCTTCTAAACTTTTAAAACACAAGAAACGTAAAATGTTATCTAAACATAATATTTGTTTTCGATTTTTTAAATTATATTTTTTAACGAAACGTAAATATTTATACAACACATCAATTTCTTATTTTCTTGACGGATAAAAATGATAAACGTTAAAAAGTTCACTTTTAATAAACAATATATTAAGAAAATTCAAACTTGGTTTAAGCTATCTTAACTAACTGAATGCCAAGTCCTCTCCACTTCAAGGTATACCAATTTTTAAAAAGAAATATACCAGTACAAATTTCCTTTTAAACGATGTTTACGTCTTTGGGTGCCTTTCTGTTAGTAATTTCTCACTCTTTTTGTTAATTTACAATTTTATATAATTAATTATAAATTCCTAGTTATATTAAATGTGTTAACCTGTGTGAGCAAACAGACTTGTTCGTATTATGCTTCTCAGATCGAAAGATGTTCCTTATTTACCGAATTTCTATCTCTTCTGGTACTATTGTCCGATTTTGATTTTATAACGTCATTTTATTTTTTATTGTTGTTCTTGAAACATTTAAATTTGAAAGTTAACTCTAAGTATTTTGCTTCAGAAAAATAATATAATTAGGAGTTTGCTATTTTTTTTTGTCCATATTTTCCTAAGATTTTAATAAAAACTATCATATCTTCCATGGATATGAATTATTCATTTAAAGTTTTATGTGAATTTACCCAGATTTTGATGTCTTGAGTATAAATTATTTTGTAATATTTGTTTTCTAATGACCCATTATTAATCTTCTTTTTTAAAACACACACACACACACACACACACACACACACACACACACACATACACACACACACACACACACACACACACACATATATATATATATATATATATATATATATATATATATATATATATATATATGTGTGTGTGTGTGTGTGTGTATGTGTGTGTGTGTATACAGGCGCACACCCACACACACACACATGCAAGCAAGCACAATACAGCTTCTATCCATCAAACTGGTTCTAACATTTCTTTTCGTGCATATTAGACAATTTCTCATTTAAAAATTTCTTTACACACACACATTTTATTTTAATTTAATTTCCTAATGCCAAAATTTCCTTCACAATTTTAATGAATATTTTACATTCTTTTTGGAAAAAACCACACTAGTCTGGACTGCTTTATTTATCTAAAAATCCCCAACACATAGTTAGAATGTCTGGCGATTGTTATAAGCCTAATTCTTAATTTTATGTGCTTAATTAATCTATTTGCAGAGTACATAACTTCCCGACCCTAATCTTATTATTTTTTTTAATATCCTACAAAAGCACTTCGTATTCTTACCATATTTTGAAACAGATGTTTTCCTCTTCATTCATTAAAAGTAAATGATATTTCTGTCCTAGTTTACGCTTTTTGGAATATATTTTTTTAATTTGTAGCTCGTAATTATAGCCTAATTTTATATTTTAAAATATTTAGTATTATCATTATTCTTTTATTATATATCGAAATACAATGTTAACGTTTTAACATATGTTAATAAATTTACAAATATAACATTTTCCATATCTATAGCTGTAGCTTTAGTAACATTTCTTTGTTCCACGTCCTTTTATCAACTTATGTACATTTACAACTTAATATAATCAACAACTTTAATTATGAAATTTCCTTAATTGTTTAATATCAAAAACACTTCATTGTTTCGTTCTACCCTTTACCATTAATTTTTTTTTTTTTTAACTTAATTTTTTTCTACCTTTTAACTTTAATTTTTTCTCCTCTTTTCTGAAATTCCTTCCTGATGCTGTCTGTAATATTTCTAGTTTCTTAGTAATTCTTAGTACGGACGTTTCCTTCCTTGTCTCTGTTCCTCCTACTCTGGCCTTAAACAGGTTTTTAAAGTGAAACAGAAATGTTATTCAAAAATTCCAATCTTAATAAATTCAAATCTCTATGTCGCTAAATCCAAAACACGTGTACAGCACGTAAGTTTGACTTGAATCGAACTTGCAAAAAACTATTTTCGATATTAAGCTCGGTAAGGTGGGCAGCCATTAGAAATAATAAAAAAAAAACATTATAAATTATTTAGAAAATACAGTTATACTATTAAAGTTATTATCTCCGTAAATTACAATATCATATCCATTAAAATATGAAATATTTTTTTTATTTTTACACATCTTGTTTGCGTCAAATATTAGATATATACTTCTGAGCATTGCAATTTTTCTTTTTTCTTTGGAATGAAGACATATTTCATCATTCAACTTGTTTTTGATTATTGAAATCGATTACTTTTTACTATATTACAGTACACACTAAACAAAAAATTGGTGAACGAGAAGAAAATTTGAGATTTTAATAGATCTATCTCTTTTTGCTTTCTTTATGTCAGATTAATCAAAGAAAAAAGTGGGCAACAAAAACGTGATAAAACTGAACGGACATGTGCGAATATAGTTCGCAAAAAATTGGATATCTGTTCTTTGCGCATTGTTGGAGATTAAACAAACGGCTAACTTCGACGAAATTGGGTTCTTGAAACACTTATATTACGATATTATCAGATGTTTTTGTCATTAGCCTTCCAGGCAGATTCGTATAGGGCTAGATTTAATATGAGAAAGTTGAGTATTTTTTTATTGCATTTATGATATTCGATTAAACGTAGGTTCTCAATACGGATTGAAAACGGTTAATAAAATTTTGTTAATTTTTAAAATAGTTTATTTTTTGTGCTATTTAGATTAGATTAGATTAACACTAGAGAAAGGGATTATTCAACCCCTGGCACTGCGATCAACTGATCTCTTATACAACTAAACCTCTTAAAAACCTAGTTCTGCAGATTGGTGCCCCTAATAAGTTCCAGCAACCCACCGACTAGCTCCCTCTGCTGAAGATCCGTTAAATTAAATAATAGGCTACATATCTGAAAACCATCAACCAATAAAACTTCATCAATCTAATAGCTGATAACATTATGTTTTTTTTCTCCTCGCTTTTTGTCTTTTGGCACCACTTCCACATCCAAGACGGAACATTTGAGCCTCTGCCCGTTATCCAAGACGCTGGAGTTGATTTTGTAAAATGCATACGAAACACTTGGGTCGCGTTGGTGAGATGAAACAACCAGTTCTTCATTACGTAGATACTCTTGGTGCAAAGAATCAGACAATATGTAAGTAACTTCAAAGGAAACATTAAACACAACACAAAACTGTAGGCTCTCAATACGGATTGAAAAACGATTAATAAGATTTGTTAAAATATAAAATCGTTTTTTATTATGCTAATTATCTTACAACATAATTTATAACTTAATTTTGTGCAATAATGTGTAAATTTAATATTGTTCGAATTAAATGTAATTTGCAAAACATCTGGTTGGCAATATAACTACAAACTGTCGTAGAAATATCAGCGAAATTCTGAATTCACTTCATTGCTGAAGATTCATAATCCATAAATCTCTGTACAGAATTAATAACAAAAATTTACAGTGTGACAGTAAATCGAAAGAAGATTAAAACACGTTCTTAAATATAATGGCATTAAGTTTGGAATAGTCAGTTCTGTTCAATTTGGGAAATCTGGTACAATGAAGCATACGCATGCGATTTTAAAACTCTTGTGTCTGCGATAAAAACCTGTGTCGGAGTATTTGTAAACCCTATAAAATGTGTGATCATTCAGGCTGTGGAACAAAAAAACAAGAACATTCAGGTTATGTTAAAACAGTATGGAACATAAGAAAACTTTTTCTTTACTTTAAAAAAAATAGTTTGATTAAGTGTGGCGTCTGCAAAATTGTATTTGTGAACTTGCTTTAAATTTATGATCATATGGGCTGTGCAGCAAAACAACAAAAAAGTTTAGTTTAGGTTAAACCATTAAGCAAGGAGAATTGTGTAAATTATAGTAAATATTGTTTGTTAATTGGAAACGACTTGACAGAGTTAAGTTTATATTATAGCATATTAACATAAGTCAGGTAAGTGTGAAGGTTTTATTTAAATAAATACATGAGTAAAAGCATATGCTAACACAATTGTAAAACGTTTTAAATATCATAGTATTAAGATCGGAATAATCAGTTCTGTTATATTTCTGAAATCTGGGAGCAATGAAGTCAACGCCTGCGAGTTTTAAAACTCTTGAATAAAACGTAGAGTGCAGGCCCCAAAATAATTGATTTGAACTGAAATTTTATTTATTTTGACTCTGTGACACTCAACCAAATTATCAACAAAGTGTGGTCAGATTGATAAGTTTTTATTACCATAACATGTACCGTAAGCATGAAGATCTAATAATCACCGTCCTTTTTTAAGCCAACCATAGAGGGAAAAGTATTTATTATTAGGGTGAAAATGGTTATAGGACTACAAGTGCAATTTCCTAACACATAGATGTGTCTTTTAACTATTTTTGTCTTTTCAGTTTCAAGATCTCTTAAGTGTCATAATCTTCCAAAATTAATACAAACACGATATTTTCCAAACCACACATACAGAAATGAAATGTGATTTTCTTATATTTTTAGTGTTTAAGTATTAAAAATATCTCATGTTCTTCTTCGAAAAAAACCCTGGTTTTCGATCTTCCAGTGAAAACCGAAAAATCGAGTTGAGATTTATAACTCAATTAAGTGTAAGAGAATTCGAATTAAAGAAAACTACGGGTTTACAGTTAAAGTGAACGAAAATGTGTTTTACGCGCCATCGAGATTTTGTTTGTATTTCCTACTTTTACTATAATTTTACTTTTTATTCATACTTAGTACATTAACTCATATATTCAAGTGTTGAATATAAAATATAAAAGTTTTTAGAATTTTATACACTTTTTATTAAATAATTTCCTTTCGAAAATGTGCTATTGGAGCAATAATCATCTGAGACACAGACCCGGGACCTTGGAATCTGAACTGATCCAGACACTTACATTACTTATATACTAGCATTACCCGTCACGGATTTACCAACGAAACTAAAATTGTTTCAGTAAAGCAATAATTTATAAACATAAAAAATATATAAATTAAAGCATGATCATCTTAATTTTAGAAGGAATAAAAAGAATGTCGTGTCCAAATTATATTTTATTAACTTCAAACATGTTGCTTTTGAATTAGAATAAACAAAAACTCATAACATTGACGAAACTTAATTGGCTACTCTGTGAATTTATTAATTTTTGAAAGCTAAGAAAATTGTTTCAACCCATTACCAGCTATTATGAAAATATTTTTATATGAGCACCTATTCTCTTATATAAGAAAAAATATCTGTTGACAAAAATATTCTTTCTTATGCAGCCATTGCACAAACCTTTCCTTTAGGTAATGAAATATTGAAAAACCTGAAAAATATGTGTCTCTTTATTTGTGTTTTAGAGAAATGATATTAAATTTTCAGAAAATGTCTTCAAATATATTTTTTCTAAAGTAAAAAACAATCACTACGTAAAGTGACAAACAATACTTGTAATGAAAACTTTTACACAATTTTCCTTTTATTTTCTTCTTTTTTCCGTTTCAGAATACGAGTTAAGAAAAAAAATAAGAAAAACATCTTTTATAGAAACAAAATTCAAGATAATGCAATACAAATATCTCCCCCAACAAAACGGAAAATACTGAAATACGTGTTTCGCAATTTTTATTCCACAGTATTTTATGTTATTTTTCAAAAAATTCTGAATAAAGTCATATTTCTTCTAATAAAAATATCTTTACCCTTTTTTTAACCAGTTAGGAATTAAATTTTATAAAGTCTTTTCTTTGTGCACGCTTACATAATAATATGAATATTTTCAAAATCTCAAGTCTCTAGCTTATTTTTGGTTAGGCCAATTTTTCGGTTTGGACCAATTTATTAAGGAATGAATTATTTACCTAGAGGATGAATTATGGATAATGCTTTAATAATGACTCATAGTTTATGTTTTAGAATATTTTTATTAAGGTTTAAGAAAGTTCAGTGCAAAATATTTTTTTCTAATACTAAACTTTACTCTTACTTTTTACATTTTTATTCTTTTAGAGGATGCATTCGGAAAAAGGCTGAATTATATGTTTCATTATTTGTGTTTCAGTGTTTATATGTAGAATATAAGATAGCCTAAACATATTTGTTAAAAATCCAAATTTATTCAACAGTTTTAAAATGGCGGTCATTTCAAATCATTTAAAGGGCATTAACAGGATTTAATTTAGAATTTTGAAAATAATTTTAAATGTAATATACTCGTGTGCAGATTTCAATGCAAATTAAGAAGGCATATCAGAATTTCAAAATACGGTAAGCCATTTTTTCAAAATACGCATTTATGACATCAGCTAAACATGGATGTTATTTTTAATTAAAAACTTACCGCTAATCGCTTTCCACATTTGCTTACAATAATGAAAACGATAAATATAAACACAAAATGTACCCAAATGTTACCAAATGCAGACTTTTGAATGACTTTTCGTTTATTTAGAATATGAAATATGAAAAAAAACTAATCACGTGTTTTATAGAAAAAAATCACAAGAAAATGCGATACAGATATTTCCCCCAATGAAACGAAAAATACTGAATTACGTATTTAATAAAATTTATTCCACAGTATTTTATGTTAGGTCTCTTGAAAAAAAATATTTCTTCCAACATAATTATTTTTGCCACTTTTTAACCAGTTTTGGATTAAATTTTATAAATTCCTTTCTTTGTGCTCGCTTACATAAAAATATGAATATTTTCAAAACCTCAAGTCTCTAGCTATATTAGTTTTTTTTTTGTATATTAATTTCATTCAGGACCAATTTACTAAGGATTTTTAAACCGTTAGTGGATGAATTATTGAAAATGCTTTAATAATGTTACATAGTTTGTGTTGTAGAATATTTTTGTTAAGTTTAAAAAATTCAATGCAAAATATTTTTTCTAATACAAACATTTACACTTTTTTTTAATTTGTATTCTTTTAAGTGGTGAATTCGGAAAAATGATGTAATACGTGTTTCATTAACTGCGTTCAAGTGTATGTGCCCAGAATATAAGAAAACTTAAATATAATTAATAACAAGCAATATTTCTTCAACAGTTTTAAAATAGCGGTCATTTCAAGTATTAAAACTTCATTAAATTGGCTGTTGTCAGGATTCAATTTAGTATTTTAAAAGTACATTAAAATGCTAATAGCCTATATGCAAATTTTAGTGCTGATTTAGAAGATAATATCAGAACTCCAAAATACGGTAATTTTTTTCAAAATACGCTTTAATCACGTAAGCTAGACAGGATAGTTATTTTAATTGAAAACTTACCGCGAATCGCTTTCCACATTTGCTTACAATAATGCAAACGATAAATATAATCACAAAACCTAACCGAATGTTACTCATCCTAATGCGACTTACGAATGACTTTCTAGGACATTTGCATTCATGTTTATTAAAAATAAAGTACCCAATAATTATGCTTCCTCTTCGGATAAATACATCCTGTGTTATTTTCAGAACATCTGATAAAAAATCAAAATAATAATATGACGCAAGGATATTTTTGTTTAGTTCTGAATGACCACAATAGGTCAGTCAATTGTAGTGCCTGAGGTTTTATATCCCTTCATCTAGTCGTTAATCTAATCTAATCTAATAAATGAATAGACATGTTATGTTTAATCAAAATTGAATACTAATAAATATGTTCTTCTAAACTTTTAAAACACAAAAAACGTTAAAGTTGTCTAACCATGTTATTTTTTTTTTTTTTTTTTTTTTTTTTTTTTGTTTAACATTCAAAAGTTATATTTTCAACGAAACCTTAATGTTCATATAACTCACCAATTTCTTCTTTTCTTGAAAAATAAAAGAACTAGAGAACATGGTATTAGATCTAAGACAAGAAATGAAGGATTTAAAAGCTAAGAATAGTCTTCTTAAAAGAGATTCAGATAAATTAGTTCAAATAAGGAAAATAGTGATGAAAATTCAGAACACTCTGTATACCATACAGACAGAAGAGGATCTGGCTCAAGAAACAGAATGGATTATCAAGAAAAAAAAAAGACCTAACAAAAAAGGAAAGCTGTATTCTCTCCAGAAATACAAGAGCAAACGTGTGAAGAGAAGATGAGTCCTTCCCACCAAAGTAAGGAAGACATGATAAAACATTCAAAGGATGTAAGAGCTAAAATGAAATTACAAAACTCCGCCTATAAATATAGTTGGGGTAGCCAGTTACTCGAATTTGCAAACAATACTGCAAGTTGCTTCAGATAAAGACTATAAATTAACTGCTCTAAAACAATAATGTTTGGAAAGTAAACATGCTAGACTCTGACAGCTACAGAGCTGTTACACAAAAATTGAAGAGCGACAACATACAGTGGTACTCGTTCGAAGATAAGAATGAAAGGCCAATTAAAGTAATGGCTAGAGGCTTACATTCATCGTGTGCTAAAGATGATATTATTGACAACTTGAAACAACAAGGTTTCAAGATTCTCGATGCAGTCAATATCTTGAAAAAGAAAAAGTGAAAACGAAGAATGGTGGAGATAATAACACAAAGGAGAGTCTCACTTTGTTTATGTTAACTTTTGACAACAAAGAGATTGTTGATAACATTTATAATATTAAATCAATTCTTAACATTGTGGTAAAAATTGAGCCCCTTAGAAGGAATCTCACTCTAATACCTCAGTGTAAGCGATGTCAAGGGTATAATCATACTCAAGGGTACTGCCAGAGAGACCCAAGGTGAGTAAAATGTGCTGAAACATCTAACTGCGGTGTGCACAGTGAGTAAAATAATCCTCCAAAATTGCGTTAACTGTCACGGTAAACATCCAGCAAATTATCGGGGCTGTGAGGTTGCCAAAGAATTGTAGAAGCGCAGAAATGGTGTATTAAGAATTAAAAATCATATTCAAAGGAATATAAATAGTAGGCCTACTATACAACAGGAATCCAACAGAACATCTAACAGTACGAGTAACGACACTAGTATGGCACCGACAACATATGCGAAAGCCTTAGGTAGAAGTTTTTCCGGAACAGCAACAATAGAAAAAGAATCTGGAAATCATATTAGAAAAACTAGATGAACAAAGACACACAAATAAGTTAATATTTGAAAGAATAAGCAAGGTAAAGAAAGCAATATGAATAAAAATAAGAAAAAATGAAAACATGAACCATACTTTTGCTAGAATAGCCACTTGGAATGCTAATGGACTTTCTCAGCTAGCCATGGAGTTGGAATTGTTCCTCATTAATGAGAAAATTGATATCTGCTTGGTGTCAGAAACACTTCACTAATCAATCCTATTTTAAAATCAGAGACTTTTGCCTTTATCATGTGGATCATCCTTCAAACAAAGCCAGAGGAGGCTCTGCTGTCCTTATCAAAAACAACATTAAACACTATGAAAGTTTTGAAATAAAGCTAGAAACAATGCAAATTACAACAGTTGCAGTGAAATTCAAAAACAAATACTTTAATATATCATCTATATATTGTCCACCTAGACATAATCTAAGAAGGGAGGACTATTTAAAGCTTTTAATACCCTAGGACATAATTTTATAATAGGAGGTGACTTCAATGCAAAGAACACTTATTGGGGTCACGATTGACTACTGCAAAAGGTAAAGCATTATACGAATCGGGAGAGAAATTAAATGCGATTTCTACTCCACCGGCAAACCAACTTACTGGCTATCGGATTCTAGAAAGATCCTGATCTTCTTGATTTTTTTCATCGCCAAAGGCGTGTCGGATGGGTATGTGTGTGTTGGTGAAAGTTATGAGTTGGCTTCTGACCATTCTCCAGTTATTATGACAATAAGTGGGAATATAATACAAAAGATGAACTTCCTAAGTTAACAAATCTTAAAACTAATTGGGATGATTTAGAAAGGAGTTGAGTTGTAGAATAGAACTGCAAACATCTCTTAAGACTCTGATCAATTGGAAGACGAAGTAGAAACACATCCATAATATCCAAAAATCAGCTTGAATAGTACACCTTGGTTATCCAAACCTAAGAAGTAATATCACATACCTGATAGAAGTACGGGATTTGATTCAGAAGAAAAGGAAAACCGTAAAAGTGGCAGAAAACCTGAGTGCCTCAATATAAATCTGAGTTAAATGAACTGAACAATAAACTTAGAGATTATTGAAACAAATTAAAGCGAATCCATTTCTAGATATCTTGAAGGACTATCGTCAGATAAGGATAGTGACTACAAAATATGGCAAGCCACTAAAAGCACTCAAGAGACCTAGAAACCATATTCCACCAATTAGGAAGGTTGACAATACTTGGGCAAGTAAATAAGGAAAAAGCTGATTTGTTTGCTGCTCACCTAGAGAACACATTCAAACCTTTTGAGGCGCAAGCAGCAGGTGAAACATTAATACCAATAGAAAAGAAGAACGACCTAGTGGATATTGGTAAAGTAACATACAACGAGCTTGTAAAGGTAATAACAGGTTTAAAAAGCTAATAAAGCTCCTGGTTATGAATTAATAACTGGAAAAATTGTTAAGGAATTACCAGAAAAGGCTGTTCGAAAATTATTACATTTGATAAATGCCTCTTTTAGGCTAAGATATGTCCCAAGACAGTGGAAAATAGCATAGGTTATAATGATACCTAAGCCAGGAAAAGATCACAGGAGAAAGCATCTTACCGTCCCATCTCTCTTTTGCCAATTATCTCAAAAAAGTCTTTGAAAAACTCTTGGTAAAACGCCTCAAACCTATTATTGAAGAGAGGAACCTAATCCCACATCATCAGTTTGGGTTTAGAAGTCAACATTCGACGATTGACCAAATACATCGGATTACCAATGTTGTTGAAAGAGTACTTGAAGAGCGTAAAATCTGCTCATCACTGTTTTTACTGGATATGGCACAGGCTTTTGACAAAGTCTGGCATGAAGGCTTATTATATAAGTTACAAAAGAGATCTTCCAAACCAATTTTATGAATTACTGAAGTCATACATGTCAGAAAGATGCTTTAGGGTCAAATGTGATGGTGAATATTCTAGAATAAAGGATATAGCTGCAGGAGTTCTCAAGAAGAAGCGTATTAGGACCTATTTTGTTTCTGTTATATACAAGAGACATACCTCAAGATTCCGATACAGTAATTGCTACTTTTGCAGATGATACTGCAATTTTGGCCGTTGGGGATAATGTAGGAGGAAGCAAAACTGAAAATTCAAAAATCTATTGATAAAGTCAGTATCTGGATAAGGAAATGGAGATTAAAATTAAATGAATCTAAATCAAACTACATAAACTTTACCAATAGAAAGATAAACCCAACCAATATTGAACTAAATGGTCACTCATTAGCTCCTGTTAATACAGCAAAATACCTTGGGATGACGCTTGACGCAAAAACTTCATTGGAAAGAGTATGTCAAGAAGAAAATATGGGATTAAATATTAAATTCAAGAAAATGAATTGGCTGCTTGGTAGGAGATCTACACTAGACCTACACAATAAACTTTTAATTTATAAGCAATTACTCAAACCTGTTTGGACTTATGGAATACAGCTGTGGGGGTGTGAAGAAAACAAATGCTAAAGCCGTTCAAATATTCCAGAACAAGGTTCTGCGTAGTATTGTTAATGCAATTCATGGTTCGTGCGTAATGATGACCTGCATCGTGACCTCAGGATGAATACGGTTTCAGAAGAAATAATGAAATACGCAATCATGCATAAAAACAGACTACAAAAACATGTCAATCCTGAAGTGTTGTGCTTGTTGAATAACACAGATGATGTTCGCCGTCTTAATAGAACAAAGCCCTTGGATATTAGTGGACGATAATAAATAAAACAAGAGTAACACATGAACATTGTGTTTAAAATTTATGGGACTCCATTACTGAATGGTGATCCAAACAAAGTGACATCGTAATATCAAATGTAAATTACTTGTTAAGTGTAAATTCTTAGTTGTAATTGTTATATAATAAAAAAAAAAAAAAAATCCCCAAGTATTTAGCAGAATTTTCTGGAGTTACTACATGGTTATTAATTATAAGTGGAATTGGGTTGATTTTTCTATTTGTAAAGTTGACATAGGTTGATTTGGATTCATTTAGTTTTAATCTCCATTTCTTCATCCAAATGCAAACTCTATCAACTGCTCTTTGAAGTTTATTCGATGCCTCTTCCACAGTATTTCCTGTCGCCAAAATTGTTGTGTCATCTGCAAAGGTTGCTGTGATTGTATCAACTTCTTGGGAATGTCTCTAGTGTACAACAAGTAAAGTACGGGCCCAAGGACACTCCCTTGAGGTACTCCTGCTGATACATTCCTCAACTCAGAATACTCTCCATTATGTTTAACTCTGAAAAATCTCTCTGACAGGTAAGATTCCAGAATGTGATGAAATTGTTCCGGAAGATCACGCTGAATTTTGAAGATTAATCCTTCGTGCCAGACCTTGTCAAATGCTTTGGCAACGTCTAGAAATATACTCGAACATATTTTGCGTTCTTCCAGGACTTTTCTATTACATGTACAACTCGGTGTACTTGATCAATTGTAGAATGCCTGTCTCTGAAGCCAAACTGATGATCAGGAGTCAGTTTTCTTTCCACAATGACTGGTTTAAGACGTTTTAAAAGCAGTTTCTCAAAAATCTTTGACATTGTTGTTAGTAGTGAAATTGGTCGGTACGAAGTTTTGTCATTAGGATCTTTTCCTGGTTTAAGAATCATGATCACCTCGGCAATCTTCCATTGTCTTGGGACGTACTTTAATCTGAAAGCAGCGTTAACTAAGTGAAGAAGTTTTTATGGCATTATTTGGCAATTCCTTTAGAACCTCCGCTGTGATAAGATCGTAACCTGGGGCTTTTTACCCTTAAGAGTTTTGATTTCATGAATAAGTTCTTTATGTGATACGTTATGAATTTCGTATTCGTCCTTATTTTTATTTGCTACAGGATCATTTGATTCTATAGTATTTTCATCGCCTGACTGTCTAGGAAAAGGTTTGAAAGTCTCAGCTAGGAGTTCAGCAAACAAATCTGCCTTTTCTCTATCATTCTTAGCCCATGTATTGTCATTTTTTCTAACTGGTGGCATTTGAACTTTTGGCCTTTTAATGAATCTTGTAGCCTTCATATCTTGACTCTGTTGTCTCTATCTGCCACAAGACTTTCCAGATATTTAGCAACAGATTCATTTTTAATAGTTTTTAGTAACTTTGTGAGTCTAGTGCTGAGTCGATTTAATTCAGATTTAAATTTAGGAGCTCGAACTTGCTGCCATTTTTCTTTTTTCATTAATTAAATCAAAAACTTCAGGCGGGTAAGTAATGTTATTACTATATCTTTTAATTATCTGAGGTGTATTGTTCCATACTGCTTGCTGTATGTTATTAATAAACACATCAACTTCTTCCTCGAGCTGCACAGGTGTTTTAAGTGAGACATGTAGGTTAATAATCTCGTCCAGCTCTTCTCTAACGCCAATCCAGTTGGTTCTATTGCTGGATAATCTAGGAGGTTCTTCTCTTTGTATTATGTTCTGACTTATTGTTAAGATTACCGGAGAATGATCGGAGCCCAAATCAAAACTTTCACTGAGATTGATATAGTTACAAGATACACCCCTTACCACGAAAAAGTCAATTAAGTCCGGTATCTCTCTTGGATCTGATGGCCAATATGTTGGTTTTACCAGTTGAGTGGAAGTCACATTTAAACTCCTTTCCTGCCTCATACAACTCTTTGCCTTTAGCAGTAGTAAGACGTGATCCCCAAAAGGTATTTTTGCATTGAAGTCACCTCCAAGAATGAAATGATTGCCTAATATGTTAAAAAAGATGTATGTAGTCTATCTTCTTTAGATTATGTCTTGGTGGACAGTATATGGCTGATATATTAAAATTTTTGTTTTTAGTATGAACTTTAATGGTTGTCACTTGCATCGTTTCAAGTTGTACTTTAGTTTCTTCATAGTGCTTGATACTATTTTTAACAATTACAGCAGAACCACCCCTTGCCTTATCAGCAGGATGATTTACATGATATACACTGTAACCATTAATTTTGAGATATGAAATGTTTTGTAAAGTGTGTCTCTGAAATTAAACAGATATCTATTTGTTCACTAATCAGAAAAGGTTCCAAGTCCAGCTTATGCTGAGAAGACCGTTAAGAATTCAAGTGACTATTTTTAACATTTTGATCATTGTTTACGTGTAGCTTGAAGTTCATTTTTTCCGTTTCCCATTGTTATTTTTGTTCTTGAGATTATTTTCTAGTTTATCAAGTCTATCGAAGAGCAACTTATTAGTGAAAAATAAAATTGATAAATATTTAAACGTTAAAAGTTCAATTTTATTTTAAAAAATGTTAAGAAAATTCAATCTTGGTTTAAAGCTTCCTTAACCAACTGAATTCTGTAATCAAGTGAAGTGTCAGATCTGCCAAACTAAGGTATATAGGCTTTATTCCACTCCACTTCAACGTCTACCAAATTTAAAAAGAAATATTCCAGTACCATTTCCTTTTTAAACGATTTTTCTATCTTAGAATGTCTTCCTGTTGGATCCTTTTGTGCTCAATTCGTTTTACTCTAACTTTTTTGAATCAGTTTACACAGTTATTTACAAAATCTGTTGCAGTGTTTTTGCACTTTAAAACTGTACCACATAACTTGTTCTTTTACGCCAGCTCAATTTTTGAACCGAACCGATTGGCAGATATTAAAAAAGGCTCCCACCAACTTGATGAAAAGCCTAATACACTCATTCTTTTACTATTTGTGATATGTATTTGAGACGAAAATTTCATTTCGTAGTACCAAATTAACATAGTATAATTTCGTCCCAATTCAAAAATACAACCCATTCGCCAAAACATTTCCTTCGATAATATTTTCTCTTTTTTTTAATGAACACTTTATTTACAAGGCTTAAATTTAAAAGTGGCAATTTACAGAATTTTTGATTTCCTCTTATTGTGTTAAAAATTCTCACTTTTTTTACTTGTCAATCTCTATTGTAATCTTCCAATTATTTTCATTGGTTCACTTAAAGTTATCTTTTTGGATTTGTCACTGCACACTGTCGCTATCTGGTGTCACTGAAACTATAACTGGCACATAATTAGTATTTTTATTTCATTTAAAATCATTTAAAACTTTCATATAACATGACATTCACTGGAAAACTTTTAACATTAGATACATCTTTTCACTGCGCGCCAAACAAGAAATAGTATGCGCGCGCACTCACGCACGCACGCGCATAATATTATGTTGACATGGTTTTCTAAAACAAATTATTATTTCATTTCGTCAATTTTTTAATATTTTTATTTTTTCTTTTTCTGGATTTTATTCGAAATTTTTATAATCCAGCAGACGTATCACATTAGCCTTTGCAAAGCCCTGCAGGTTAATTACATCGTTTTCCTGCTTGGCCTTATCTGTAGGCAAGCATTTTCTATTCATACAACGCAATCTTGACTGGCTGGCCTACTCTGAACGAATTTAACTATTTTAAATTTGTCGAAATGAAACAAATTTTTCTGCTTAACATTATTTTCTATGGTTAAGCAGTAAAATTCTTTTCAGTTTGTATTATTGTTTGAGTGTGTGTGTGTTTGAGTGTGTGTGTGTGTGTGTGTGTGTGTGTGTGTGTGTGTGTGTGTGTGTGTGTGTGTGTGTGTGTGTGTGTGTGTGTGTGTGTGTGTGTGTGTGTGTGTGTGTGTGTGGGTGTGTGTGTGTGTGAGTGAGTGTGTGAGAGACAGAGAAAGAGAGAGAGAGAGAGAGATTGTTGAACTGGATATATTATACCAAAGTTGTTTGAAATAATCATACAGTGAAATAAACAGCAATGTTAGAAAAAAGCACGCAAAAATAATAATTTACCTCGGCAATGACGGTTAGGTTATCTATTGTTTTGAAAGAAAGCCACCTAAAGATGAGTCAGTGCGTAATCATAAATTCCCTGTTAATCCGAAATTGTTTCGCTTCTTTGATTTCATTGTTGATCGATGGTTGGATGATTATGAAATTTCAATTGAACTGTGAAATTGCTATGCTAGGCTAATGCAAACGTTGTGAAAGGCAGGTACAACAAAATGAACAATAGTGTTTGCTGGACAACCAAACCCAAAAATAACAAACGCAATACTTCGAAGAATGAAGTAGAATTATCCACTTGTTTGTATGAGTGTTGAACTTAATGCGGGTGGGTGAAAGAGAAATTAAACATTTCTCTTATAGGAGTCAAAAATCAAAATTAAGAAGAACTGTATGAATATGCGAAAATGATGACTTCAATTCCTATTTGAAGACAGTCTCAGATCTACAAAAATTTGGCCAAACATACTGACTAAAGAGAACAAGTCATAAAAAATAGAAAATAGTAAACTGTATATAAATTATAGATAATATTGAGGCATACGTTATACAAAATTACTTGGTATTAATCAGCTAATCAGACCAAAGCTTGAACAATGTGTGATATGATCAGTAAATTAACATTGAAAAGTCCAGGTAAAAAAAACTTTACAAAATTAAATTGACATTCTTTCTTTCTTTCTTTTTTTCTTTATTTTTATTTTTTCTTAACGTCCATATTTTATGCCAGTTAGACTAATGAGGACGAAGGATCAGCGTAAACGAAAAAGGAAAAGCAACAGAAGTAACTGCGACTAGAACTGAAACCTTAATTTGCGCAGCTGCCTGACCATCGAGTTCCCAATAAATAGACATATCCAGAGGGTGTTTTGTACAGTCAAAAATATAGCAGCAAACAGAGCTGAAAACAATTTCTCTTTTTAAAGATTTTTTTTTGCAATAAATAATAAATTAGACAGATCTTTGTGATACGTATGTATGTAGACAAAATAAATAGGAGTGATTATTGGCTGTAGACGTTATCAATGAAAATATTACAGTAGAGTAATAACTGTTATTTTTAACAGAAAAAAATTTTCACTTTATTTACGATTGAGAAAATTATGGTAGTCTCTATTGAAAATTATGTCTTAAGTGAAGACTTTTTCAAGCGAGCCAAAAACCTTTTTGTGGGATGAACAAATCAGAAACTCGTGATAGAAATAACATACAACACTCTTGTCACGTACACGTTATTAGTATACTTAGTGTTAGTATAAGTCTGTCAGTATTAAGAGCTGATTGTTTCTAGGCTCAGTGATATGATTTATTCTTTAGAAAATACAATGGTGAGGCAATAAGTTCAAATCCATTGTTGACTAACTGTATTTATATATTTAATATTTATTTTTTTAATTATGAATATAAATATTAAAATACAGAATATAAAAAATATTGATTAACGCTGTTGTATTATGCGTAGCCACAGCCATCACAATTATATAATTAATATAAATCATTCACAGTGTGGTATACTGTGTAAGAACGATGTTTCCTATTGTCATAATTATATTATAGATATCTGTTTTCTTTAATATCTTTTTTGTAATCTTTTAATTCAGCAATAAGATCAGTAATATAATTGTACCAAAACAAAACAATGAACACTGATTCCATCATCGTTTCTTTGGTTACATTTTCGTTTCACTTAATTGCCACATTTTCTTTATAATTAAAAATGATCGAGAATGTTTACTCTTGTCCGTTTATTACATTCAATTTATTATATTCAGTTTAGTATCAAATAATATATATATATATATATCTTGAAACTGCTAACAAATAAAGGTTTATCTTTTTATAAAAATCAGGTGGAAACTACAAAATACAAATTTACGATTAAAATGTGCTCTTTGGTTATCGGAACCACTTCCACCTCAAAGATGAAGCACGTGAGGACCTTCTTGTCCTCTGATATGGTGATGGTAACCTTGTAAAATCCGTATGGAAAAATGGGTGTCGAAAGTGTCACAAAAAAAAATCCAGTTCTTAATTTCGTAGGTACCCTGGAAACAATTACAGTAAATAATTAGTTTCATAGAATTTCAAACACAGTCGTTTAACAGTGCAAATAACTTTTAATCATATCCTAATAATAATTTAAAAATAAAACAGTCAATGTGATTCGAGTAATAGCCTGCCTAACAAACTTTTATGATGTTAATAAATTGTACAAAAATAGATTCACATTTCTACATTCAATTACTAAACAAATAAAAAAAAATTGTCAAGCGTATGCTTTTAAAACATGTATTGAGTTCGTAAGTGCTATTTGTGAAATGAATTAGTTTCCTAAACATAAAAAAAGGAAGTTTCTGTCCTTAAACCTAAAATAAAAATTATGTATCTTGTTTTTTCCTTTTTATTTTAATTACTATAACTCATTCGTAAACACGAAAAATGATCATAGGTAGTTTTTATCAACATAACCGAAAACGTATTAGAAACTTATCAGCTGTACAATGAAATTTATTGATCGTAACGAATTAATTTAAAACAACTGATATTTTACTATATGTAACAATATAAATTTTACGTGACGATTCTGTTCTGTTTAAGTACCGGAGGTGCAACCGGTAGAACCCAAAATCGACGAAAACCGCAGTCATATTTACAAAACCAACATTATAAATAAACACAAAGCTAGTTTGTAGCTTACCAAAGAACATGTAATACATATTGAGATGTTAAGAAAATTAACGATTTTTCTTTTTAAGAGGCTTTTATTGTACTTTCATTTACCAACAAAAGTTTGCGCAACGAGGTTGAGAGGTGACTGTAATAAATATTAGATAAGTCATCAGGTATTTATACTATGTTAGTCGAGTGTTCCAACGTTAATTTGAAAATCATGTTTCTTGGCTGAAGTTCTTGTCTGAGGTAATTCCGTAAGCCCTTATATTAATATATAACAATTAAAATAAAACATATTGTAAATTACTTTTTATTTAACATGGATTTTACGCTAGTCAAGCAACTGTAATATGACAATACTGAAAAATATTTTTTAAATTGAAATTAGGTTTATAATTTTTGAAGATTTTTTTGGTCTGACATGCTAGGATTAAAGGGGAGATGAAAATTTTGAAGTTTTAAAGAGACTTTAAATATGCTATTAAAATTTTTATTTAAAATAGACTCTAATACGTTTTAGGTCATGTTGTGAAAAACTAGCACTGTTAATTTATCATTTTTTCGAACATATTGTATAACAACGTAAGAGATAACAGGACACGTTTTTATTTTTAGTTCAATAACAAAAATATGTTGGTCAGATGATTACTGAAAAATACATGCATAATAAGAGACTGTTTATTAGGTTTATTACATAATTAAACATTTGTTTCAATCTAAGGCTTTAAACTTTACTTTCCATTAACGCCAGTCCCACGTCCTCATTAGTCTAACTGGCACAGAATATAAATATCAAACAGAAACAACAACAATAAAGTACAAAAATGACATATTTGACCAACTCACAGCAGGAATAGGGCAGTGGTAATCTATTCCAGCAGCCTGAAAGAAAGACTCCATTAATCCAGGGCTGATCTTGAGCACATCACTGCACCCTTTTTCCACATTTAAATGCATGAAATTATCTTTCCAACCTCCATTGCCCATCACACTAAAGTCTATTGTAAACTGCAAAAAAGGCAATAACTGTTATTTTATTTTGTGACGGAAGTAATTTCAAATACCACTTAAAAATTACCTTCAGGTTTACACCACTACTATGTGATTTTTAAAAAAATAACACATTGTTACTGCAATAAATGGTGATAAAATATTATACAAACATCTTCAGATTAACTCAGTCAAATTTATTTTTTCGGTCCACTTTCTTATACGTAATTTCTCTTTTTTTTCTTTAAAATTAGTTTTAATATTTTCAATAGTTCGTATAGACTAAAATTTAATCAAAATCTGTGTTAAGATTTTTAGAAGTTAGACCCGTTTTCAAGAACTGAATTTCCAAAACAGGATTTCGGATAAAATACCTGAAAATGAAAAAGCTTGTTTAATTTTTTTTGCACCACACTATTTTAATTGCTAAATAACATTTATATAGAATGCACTTTTGCCGTTCTAGTTGTTTATTGGTTTATTATTATGAGACAACATTGAATAAACGAATAATATGTCAAATTACTTGCATGTGGTCGGTCAGGCCACGTAAAGCTGTTATGTTTTCTTTGTAGACTAGGTGGGTTCTGTTCACTTTGTACAATTTGGTTTTGTAAATAAAAGCGTCTTCGCCTGTATCAGCGCATTTGTATATCCTTTTAAATATAATATTGTACGGACCCTGGAACAAAACAACAAAGTTACGGTTAGGTTACATCAGTATAAAAATCAAGGAGAATTCTGTTGACTTTAGACAATCTACTTTGATAGAGTTACCACTTGTGTCAGAGTATTTGTGAACTCTATTAAATGTGTGATCATACAGGCTGTGGAACAAAAAAACAAGAACATTAAGGTAATGTTAAGCCAATATGGAACGTAAGAAGAATTTTATTTACTTTAAAAATAAAGTTTGATAAAGAGTGCAGTAAAATTGTCTTTGTGAACTCTCCTTAAATTTATGATCATACGGGCTGTGGGACAAAACAACAAAGAGTTTAGTTTAGGTTAAACCAGTAAGCAAGGATAATTGTGTAAACTTTAGAAAGTATAGTTTGCTAATAGGAAGCGGCAATAACCGAGTTAAGTGTACGTTACAAGAATAATCCTGGTGAGTGATGTTTATTTAAAAGTAATACATTTTGGTAAACGAATGAGCAAAAGCATGTGCTGACAGAATTGTAAACAGTTTTAAATATCATAGCATTAAGTTCTGAGTAATCAGATCTCATCAATTTGGGAAATCTGGTGGCAATGGTGCCTACGCCTGCGAGTTGTAAACTCTTGAATAAAGCGTACAATTTAGGCCCAAAATAATTGAATTGAACTGAAATTGTATTTATTTTGACTCTTTGACATTTAACTCGAAATTATCAATGAAAATATAACAATCACTGTTCTTTTTTACCAACCGTACACAGATAAGTAATTATCACTCCGGTGAAATTTGTTATAGGCCTACAGGTTTAATATCGTAACACATAGATTTAACTTTTAACTATTTTTAGGTTTTTCATTTTCGAGATCTCTTAGTGTCATAACCTTTCAAAAAAAACACAAACTCGATATTTTCCAAACCACATATAAAGGTTTTGATAATGATTTGTTATATTTTTAGTCTTATAGTATTAAAAATTCTCGTGTGCTTCCCAAAAAAACCGTGGTTTTCGAACTGCCAGTGAAAACCGAAAAATCGAGTTAAGATTTATCACTCAATTCAGTGTAAGAAATACCGAATAAAAGATATTTACGGGTTTACGGTTAAAGTAAACAAGAATGAACTTTACGCAAAATCGGGATTTTGTTTGTATTTCCTGCATTTACCATAATTCATTTTTTATACAATTTTCTTACATTTACTCATATATTCAAGTGATGGCAAATTTTTGATTTAACAATATTATTAAAATTAGTATTCTATTATTATGAAACTATTTTAACAAAAACAAGTGTTTGTATGAATGCTTAATTAATTTATTCAGAATATTTCTAAATAATTTTATTATTTTATTTTATTTAAAAACTTTGTAGGTTTTTATATACTTTTTATTTCAGAATTCGAAAATGACATATTGGAGAAACAATCATCTTAAGACGCAGACCCTGGACCTCGAAATCAGCACTGATCCAGACAGATACATATATATATATATATATATATATATATATATATATATATATATATGTGTGTGTGTGTGTGTGTGTGTGTGTGTGTGTGTGTGTGTGTGTGTACTAGCATTACCCGTCGCGACTTTACCAACGTAACTTAAAATGTTTCAATAAACTAATAATTTAGAAACATAAAAAATATATATATATAAAGCTTGATCATCTTACTTTTAAAGCGAATAACAAAAATATCGTATCCAGAATATATTTTATTAACTTCAAAAACATCTTGTTTTTGAATTAAAATATCCAAAAACTCATAATATAACCCTGATGAGACTTTATTAAGTACACCCATTACCAGCTATTATGAAATTCCTTCTGCATGATGCACCTATTCTTTTCTATTACAAAAGATTAAGAATAGAAATGCGTTCTCATACAGTCATTTTTTAAATGATGTAATACATGTATATCTTGATATTTGAACTGTAGTTTAGTTTCCTATTGTAAATTTATATACATCTCTTTAACGGCTTCAATAGATGAATTCTGAAAAATACTGAAATATATGTTTTATTATTTGTATTTCCGATTTTTTTGTAACTTTCAAGAATATATAGTGAATAAAATATTTTTTTGTAATTCACAATTTCTTAAACTTTTTTACACTTTTAGGGACAGATTTTTAAATATATTGAAATATGAGTTAATTTTTTTACAGTATTTATGTTAATAATCATTAATTGTTAATTTAAAAAATATTTTTTTTGCAATTCCACACTCTATACTACATTTTCACCTTTTGAAGACGAAACCTCGAAAATGCTGAAATATTTTTATATAGTTTTTTTTTAATCCTAATGAAAATCAATTGAAAAAAATAATGTTTCTAATTAAAATAATTGCACACCCTTTACACCCATTTTGTGAAACTATATTTGGTAATCCTGATATATATGTGTTTCCCTGTTTGTGATTTAGAGTATTTTCATTAAGTTTTTAGAAAACGTATTCAAACATATTTTTCGAAAATAAAACAATATTCACTCTGTAAAATGGCGATTTTTTTGAAAAAATTGAAATGTGTATTTTTTTAATTTATAATAATTTTATATATAATCCAAATTAAATAATATTTTCCAAATGCTATATTTCACATCCCAACTGTCCCTATAGGGAATTAATTCTGAAAAATGTTGAAACACATAAATTAATTTTTTTAATATAATTTAAGTTTTTAAAAAATTAAATTTTATATTTTTTTCATTGCAATATTTATAACTTTTTTTTACATTAAAGGGGAGACAAATTCTGGAAAAAGTTGAAATTATCTTCATTATTTTTTCCTTTTAGTGTACATTTGTTTAGTTTCAAAAAAATCAGATTAAAAGAAATTTGTAACGTAAATTTTAACACAATTTTCCTCTTTTTACCCGTTTTCGTTTTTTAGAATATCAAATATGAAAAAAAAGACAAATCACGTGTTTTATAGAAAACAATCTCAAGAAAATGCGATACAGATATTTCCCCCAATGAAACGGAAAATACTGAAATACGTGTTTCATAAATTTTATCCCACAGTATTTTATGTTAGGTCTCAAAAAAATCATGAAAAAAATATATCTTCCAACATAAATATTATTACCACTTTTTAACCAGTTTTGGATTAAATTTTATAAAATCCTTTCTTAGTGCTCGCTTACATAACAACATGAATATTTTCAAAATCTTAAGTCTCTTGCGCGTAGTTGTTTTCTTTTTATATTAATTTCATTCAGGACCAATTTACTAAGGGTTTTTAAACCTTTAGGGGATGAATTATGGAAAATGCTTTAATAATGTTACATAGTTTGTGTTGTAGAATATTTTTGTTAAGTTTAAAAAAATTCAATGCAAAATATTTTTTCTAATACAAACATTTTTTTTAATTTGTATTCTTTTAAGTGGTGAATTCGGAAAAATGATGAAATACGTGTTTCATTAACTGTGTTCAAGTGTATGTGCCCAGAATATAAGATAACTTAAATATAATTGATAACAAGCGAAATTTCTTCAACAGTTTTAAAATAGCACTCATTTCAAGTATTAAAAGTTCATTAAATTGGCTGTTGCCAGGATTCAATTTAGTATTTTAAAAGTACATTTAAAATGCTAATAGTCTATATGCAAATTTTAATGCTTATTTAGAAGATAATATCAGAATTCCAAAATACGGTAATTTTTTTCAAAATACGCTTTTATCACGTAAGCTAGACAGGATAGTTATTTTAATTGAAAACTTACCGCGAATCGCTTTCCACATTTGCTTACAATAAGGCAAACGATAAATATAATCACAAAACGTACCCGAATGTTACTCATCCTAATGCGGACTTACGAATGACTTTCTAGGACAATAGCATTGTTGCTTATTATAAACAAAATACCAATAATTATGCTTCCTCTTCGGATAAATACATCCTGTGTTATTTTCAGAACATCTGATAAAAAATCAAAATAATAATATGTCGCAAGGATATTTTTGTTTAGTTCTGAATGACCACAATAGGTCAGTCAATTGTAGTGCCTGAGGTTTTTATATCCCTTCATCTAGTCGCTAATCTAATCTAATCTAATCTAGTAAATGAATAGACATGTTATGTTTAATCAAAATTGAATACTAATAAATATGTTCTTCTAAACTTTTAAAACACAAAAAACGTTAAAGTTGTCTAACCATGTTATTTTTTTTTATTCAAAAGTTATATTTTTCAACGAAACCTTAATGTTCATATAACTCACCAATTTCTTCTTTTCTTGAAAAATAAAATTGATAAATATTTAAACGTTAAAAGTTCAATTTTATTTTAAAAATGTTATGAAAATTCAATCTTGTTTTAAAGCTTCCTTAAACAACTGAATTCTGTAATCAAGTGAAGTGTCAGATCTGCCAAACTAAGGTATATAGGCTTATATTCCACTCCACTTCAACGTCTATCAAATTTAAAAAGAAATATTCCAGTACCATTTCCTTTTTAAACGATTTTTCTATCTTAGAATGTCTTCCTGTTGGATCCTTTTGTGCTCAATTCGTTTTACTCTAACTTTTTTGAATCAGTTTACACAGTTATTTACAAAATCTGTTGCAGTGTTTTTGCACTTTAAAACTGTACCACATAACTTGTTCTTTTACGCCAGCTCAATTTTTGAACCGAACCGTTTGGCAGATATTAAAAAAGGCTCCCACCAACTTGATGAAAAGCCTAATACACTCATTCTTTTACTATTTGTGATATGTATTTGAGACGAAAATTTCATTTCGTAGTACCAAATTAACATAGTATAATTTCTTCCCAATTCAAAAATACAACCCATTCGCCAAAACATTTTCTTCGATAATATTTTCTCTTTTTTTTAATGAACACTTTATTTACAAGGCTTAAATTTAAAAGTGGCAATTTACAGAATTTTTGATTTCCTCTTATTGTGTTAAAAATTCTCACTTTTTTTACTTGTCAATCTCTATTGTAATCTTCCAATTATTTTCATTGGTTCACTTAAAGTTATCTTTTTGGATTTGTCACTGCACACTGTCGCTATCTGGTGTCACTGGCACATAATTAGTATTTTTATTTCATTTAAAATC
>JAJIZJ010000067.1:12500-28907 GCA_022606455.1 Callitettix versicolor | reverse complement strand
TTAACTCTGCAATGAACACTATGTGCATTTAGTTTTTATATTGAAATATCAAATTAATTTTAGTATCAAAAATAAAAATTTGATAATTTGTAAATGAAAATCAATAACATTAGCCTAGTTTTAATATATATCTGTTCCCACTTGTAACCCCGAAAAATTATTATTAAAATAAAATTGAATTGTCATATACAAGATCTTTCTCTTATGTTATAATCTCTACATAAATAAATATTCATTTTTATGTACATTTTAATAAGTTTATTTAGGTATATGTGTAATGCTACATATATGATGATTCACTGTATACAAATTGAATATCATGTGAAAATGCTTTTACCCATAGACACACACACACACACACATATATATATATATATATATATATATATATATATATATATATATATATATATATATATATATATATATATATATAGCCGCCCCAGTGGCCTAGTTGATAACATACTAGGCTTTCACCCCAAGGACCGGGTTCGATTCCCAGCCAGAGCTTGGCATTTTCATACGCTATAAATCATCCCATTGTCTGCATCAGCCCAAGTGTGCACAATAGTCGGACATTAAACAACAAATATATATATTGTATATATTGCACATAAGCTGCATGCGATGACTCACTCTATACAGCCCAGCAGGGGTGCAGACTAGCTGCACCTATTGAGAGGATTTAGATGTCCCTCATGGTACCCGACTAACACATATACTTACAACACTACAATTACGACTTTAACACTTTACACTCACACTTACATTTAGGGAGGCGATAATAGCCTCAATGTGCTTTTCGCCTGAAAAAAAAAAAAACTATACAGTTTGTACATGACATGAAACCAATGATTTTTACTCATACAAAAAGTGCTAAAACACACGTAAAGAATCAAAACTTCAAAAAAATGAAACACTTTATACAGAATGTTATTTTTAATTTTGCGTTGATTTTCATCACTTAAGTATCATTTTAAAGTATTTAGTATGTTCAAGCATCTCTTACCGTAGAAAATCTGCTTAAACATAAATGTAAACACCCAGGAATAAAACAGTTATATGTGCTGCATTCTGTGGTGAGCTTGATGAACTCATTTGGTTAATGTTATTTCATATGTTTAAATAATTGTCCGATCAAATAAAATATAAAAGTTGTTTTACAAAATATAAAATTACCAAAAATAAATAAAAGACATTAATGAAAATTAAGTCATTTTGAAAATACTAAAATATTGACAAACATACAAAAACCACCAAAAAAGCTTCAAGTGGGAGAACAATACATTGAGATAGTCAAAGAATTCAAATATCTTGGGAAATGGATCAGCTGGAACGTCCTAGAGAAAAAAGCTATGGAATCTAGGAGAAATAAAGTTGAATTAGCCTTCCAACTTACCATTGACAAATACAACAAGAAGTCCCTCTCCTGGAATACAAAGATAAGACATTATCATATGGTAATTAAACCAGAAGCCTTATATGCAGCTGAAACTTTATCTCTCACAACCCAAGGCCCACTTGAAAGGCTGGAGATCAAAGAAAGAAAGATATGAAAAATCTTAGGCCCCAAATTCCGTAACAACCAATTACTCCACATCAGTAATGAAACTATTTACCAAAAAACTGAAACACTGTCAGACACAATAATAAAAAGTAGAATTGATTTTTATGGGCACATCCTCCAAATGGACAAAAATAGACTAACCAAAAAAAATATTTGACTACTTTCGCAATAAAAGGGCCAAACCACTTTGGTTTAGAGAAACAGAGAAAGACATAACAGAACTACAAATCACTGACACTATGCTCATGGACGGAACAGCCAAAATAATAACCAAGGACAAGAAGCATCGGTGGAAAGTCAAATCCAAGCGAACGATCCAAATCTCTGACGAAGAAAGAAAAGCAAGATCACAAAGAATGAAGCAATATTGGGCTACGAAGAAGGCACAGAACATTAAAAAGTGGTTAATTTAGTGTACCCCAAAGTTGGGTGAAACAAATATAGAGAGAGATATCTGAGCATAAATACCTACCACTAAACAACAACAGTAAAAATAAGCAAATCATTGGGATAAAATGATTAGACAGATTTTTGTTGGGTTTCATCAGTTTTCTAAATATATAATTTGGAAGTAATGTCTGAAAAAAGTTTTAATTAAGATAAACTTAGACATTTAGAAAAAAGAAACACATACTTGAATAGTCAGCTGATTTTAACATTTTATAGTTCAATTTATGCCCAATACCAAGCTGTTGTTATTTTATTAGCAAAATAAACCTTAGAAAACAGGGCCACATTTAGGTGTTCGATGCTTGTAGAAATTTTTGTTGTCAGCACCACCCTTACTGTTACATAACTCGCCGTTAATTTTCAAGAATATTAAAGCTGTCATTATTCATCAGTTCTCTATACAAATATACATATTACTTTGTAATTTCTTCCCTCAATTTTTTATAATTATATTTCTTTGCTAATGATTTTTGTTTGTTTTTGATTGCACATTTGAAAATTGTGTGCTGCAGGCACGAGCTAATGGGAAATAGTACCCTGGTGGAAAATGCAGTTGGTCGAAAAAAATATCTACCCAGCAGGTGTTGCTCTAATATTTATTGAAAATATTTTTTGAAATTACACAATAAAATTATTACCTTTCTTTCGAGCATAGGGCTGTATTAATTTTCTCTCTTTATTTGTTTCACCCAACTTTAGCGTACACTAAATCAATCACTTTTTAATGTTCTATGCCTTCCTGGTAGCCCAGTACTGCTTCATTCGTTGTGATCTTTCTTTTCTTTCTTCGTCAGAGATTTGGATCATTCACTTGGATTTGACTTTGCCTTGGAACTGTTGTTTCTTGTCTTTGGTTATTATTTTGGCTGTTCTGTCCATGAGCATAGTGTCAGTGATTTGTAGTTCTGTTGTCTTTCTCTGTTTCTCTAAACCAAAGTGGTTTGGGTCCTCTATTGCGAAAGTAGTCAAATATTTCATTGGTTAGTCTATTTTTTCCATTCGGAGGATATGCCCATAAAAATCAATTCTCCTTTTTCTTATTGTGTCTGATAGTGTTTCAGTTTTTTGGTAAAGAGTTTCATTACTGATGTGGAGTAATTGGTTGTTATGGAATTTGGGGCATAAGATTTTTTTGTAATATCTTTCTTTCTTTGATATCCAGCCTTTCAAGTGGGCCCTGGGTTGTGAGAGATAATGATTCAGCTGCATATAAGGCTTCTGGTTTAATTACCGTATGATAATGCCTTATCTTTGTATTCCAGGAGAGGGACTTTTTGTTGTATGTATTCTTGGTAAGTTGGAAGGCTAATTCAACTTTATTTCTCCTAGATTCCATAGCTTTTTTTCTCTAGGGCATTCCAGCTGATCCATTCCCCAAGATATTTGAATTCTTTAACTATCTCAATGTGTTGTTCTCCCACTTGAAGCTTTTTTGGTGGTTTTTGTATGTTTGTCAATATTTTAGTCTTTTCAAAAAGATTTAATTTTCATTAATGTCTTTTATTTATTTTTCGTAATTTTATATTTCGTAAAACAACTTTTATATAATTATTATTAAATGTACCATTAAAATTAAATATGTTTCAATTGTTTTTAATTAAATACTTCTTATATACCACATATATTATTTTATAATTGTAATGATTTCTTTTTAGGCTATGGCTACATCTAGTATTTTGTGCAGATATAATCAAGAAAAATTAGACGAAAGTGCAGTTGAAGAGGTAAACAGAAACAAGAATTATGGTGTGTTTTCAATTAACAGAAATCTTATCAGAAATCAATAGTTTTTATATAACATTGTGGACAATACAAAACTAAAGTTTATAAAATCACAAACAGTAGGCTATATACATATGTTAGCTGTATTGTTTGTACATGGGTATGAAAAGGAAGCTGATGTTGATATTTATAAGGAGAATATGACTTCAGTATTACAGCTGGAATGTTTCAATGACAAGATTCAGTTACTGAAATAAATGCACATATTGGAACTGAAATACAAAAAATAATTGCAACTAGAAGAAATAAAATTATGTTCTATATATACACCCATATAAAATTACCTTCTTCTGAACTCATGTATTTAAATTTCCCTAAGCTGCCTCGGTGGCCTAGTTGATAGCATACTGGGCTTTCACCCCGAGGACCCGGGTTCGATTCCCGGCAAGGGCTTGGCATTTTCATACGCTATAAATCATCCCATCGTCTGCATTAGCACAAGTGTGCACAATAGTTGGATGTTAAAAAAAATAAATAAATTTTCCTATTCACAAAATAGTTTAAAGATATTGTCTCCTGCTTATCTTAGAGAAATCTCTAAATTTCTCGTTAAGACTATTTTCTGTCCTTGTCAAGACTATCAGCACATTCTATATATTGCAGAATATGATTTATATTGTATGTTATTCATTGAACTATATTAAATAAACAAGGAAGTCCATGTTTGTTATAGACTTTTTCAGGATAGGGTTAACTATTTCAATGCCAATATCTGGTTCTACCGGATGTCTGTTTATGTAAACGTAATCATAGCATTCTTCAGCTGTGACAATGTCGTTTTAAAAATTAACAAGAAAAATAAACGTTAAGTTGTTTAACATAACAAACAATAATAATACAATAACCGACTTATGAGACATGTTAAGTAAAAGAATTTCAGACTGGTCAAACAGCTGAGTGGCCAAAAGTGGCCTGTCCAGTATAGTGCGTCAGGCGTAAGCATGTTTGAACCCTGTATCGGTTGTTGATTTTTCTGTGCCACTTAGAGTTTGCCTTTCTGTGATAGAGGGAGGGGAGAGGCAATAAATAAACAATGGAAGGTTCAGGTGGAAACCGACAGTAACATGTAAATTCTTTGCGAGTTGCGTAGCTGACCAAGGGTTTTGCTAGTTTTTTCTTACTACATACTGTATACAACCATTTCAAAATATAATTTTCATAAAATATGTTCATTTAGTTTATACTATATCCAAAAATTAAAAAATATTATGTTTTTGTACTTGTCAAAAAAATCCATGGCACTGAAACCGTTAATTGACAAGTTTGAGAAGACCTTAGTAATAATAAAGCCCTGCAATATTTCTATATGTGTATTTTTACTTATTTTATCTAACATAAGTTTTTTTAAAATTTTTTGGCCTCAAGGGACCATTTTAGTCTAAATTTCAGTACTTCCTAACATTGGGCTGTAATTTTTTTTCTCCTTTAATCCCTCATTCAATTAGATCGTTGCTTCCTGACCGCATCACTACTTTCTTGTATCTCTTCGGTTTATCCACTTTAAATTTATTAGTCTTAAGAATGCGTGTTATTTTACATTTGTCTGTTGCATCATCCATTTTCAGTCCATTTTCAATTTATAATCACATAAATTTTTATAATAGAACTTCTATAATTTTGCTTATAATATTATATAAATATTACATACAATTACATAATATTGTAATTTTTAGCTTGTACAATGATAATAACCTCTACGGTTTTTTGGTGGAAAAAAATTTTCAGTCTGTAATAAACTAAGAGAAGTTGTAATACAAGAAGTCCCTCTCCTGGAATACAAAGATAAGGCATTATCATATGGTAATTAAACCAGAAGCCTTATATGCAGCTGAAACATTATCTCTCACAACCCAAAGCCCACTTGAAAGGCTGGAGATCAAAGAAAGAAAGATATTACGAAAAATCTTAGGCCTCAAATTCTGTAACAACCAATTACTCCACATTAGTAATGAAATTCTTTACCAAAAAACTGAAACACTATCAGACACAATAAGAAAAAGGAGAATTGATTTTTATGGGCACATCCTCCAAATGGACAAAAATAGACTAACCAGAAAAATATTTCACTACTTTCGCAATAGAAGAGCCAAACCACTTTGGTTTAGAGAAACAGAGAAGAACAGAACTACAAATCACTGACGATATGCTCATGGACAGAACAGCCAAAACAATAAGCAAGGACAAGAAGCAATGGTTCCAAGGCAAAGTCAAATCCAAGCGAACGATCCAAATCTCTGAAGAAGAAAGAAAAGCAAGATCACAACGAATGAAGCAATACTGGGCTATGAGGAAGGCACAGAACATTAAAAAGTGATTGCTTTAGTGTACCCCAAAGTTGGGTGAAACAAATAAAGAAGAAACAAAGAGGAAGATGTTGTAAAGAGGATTCAAATTGAAACAAAAGACCTTCTAGAGACCAATCTTAAGGGTGAGGAACACAATCCTTATAGGGCTAAGATGAAAGGGCTGATAGGAACTGTACTACAAGACTGGAGGGTTGCCAGCCACGAATATTATACCACAGAGAGACTGTGTATAGGCTATTTACGAAGACTAAGGAAACATTTGTTGGGTGTTTGACTTTGAAAAATTCCAGCAGAATGAGCTAGTTAGTGGACTGTTAATTGAGGGTACCAGATTAACTGGAATCCAAGGGGGCATAGTTGCATGATAGATCCTTTTATCGCTATGCATTGGACCACCAAACTGCATAACCTCTAAAGAATCTTTCAATCATAGAATATAAAATTCTTGTATTTCTTTTGCTTCAGCTCACATTGTGGCAGGAACAGTTATCAAGAAGAACTTGTGAAGCAAATGCTTTGGGTATTTTTAATTTGGACATGGGGCTTTTATTTGAAGTAAGTAGTAAAGCCCTGATACTGAATTTTGTGTAATTATAAGAAAAAAAATACATGTGTGGAACTCGGGGAGTTACCGACAGAAGCAAAGCTTTTGTAAATGATATCTTTACTGAATATATAATTAGTTTGAAGATATTTTTACGAATATCTTGTTTTGTTTAAATAAAGAAATATGTGAACCTAGATTAGGTGTTATTTACTGTAGTTATAGTAAAAGATCAGTTTTTTTGGTTAGTTTGTAACAATCAGATGATTTCATTAAACAGCTGATAGGGTATAGTAAGTTTCAGGTTATGTTATTAAAAACTAGCAGTATTAACAACAATTATTATAATTGTTTATATTAATTTCAAATGTATTGTGAATGGTTACAATGCGCACATATTCTTCCATTAAGAAAAAATACCAAAACCAATACAATACAACATTTTCGTACAATATTCATGTATTGTTATTGAAAAGGAGTATTTCATTTTCCATATTTTGGTTACAGTCTTCCGTTCGGTCCACTTTTTTTCTATTTATTCCTCTTGCCAAAGCTAACATTAAAAGCTTCACTTCAAATATTGCTTTTATGAATCATTACACATTAGATTAATTAATAATAACCGTAGATGACTTTTTAAGATCATTCATTACAAAGATATTTTATTTAATATCATACCAATATTGCATGCTTGGCACATGCAGTAAAAATAATATAATTTTTAGCCTGTAGTAAAATTTATACACAAATCTTATCAGGGAAACATTAACTAATACATTCTCCAGAGTTCAATTCATTGGAGAACTCTCCACCCCTTTTGAGATTAAAACAGGAGTCCGACAAGGAGATGGACTCTCTCCATTGTTATTTAATTGTGCTCTAGAAAAAGTAATTAGAGAGTGGAACATGAATATGCATAGTGGAATCGGACTAGGAACTAAGAACAAAGACATTAAGGTAAATTGTTTGGCTTTTGCGGATGACATGGCCTTACTAGCTGAGACATTGGAAGAAGCTAAGGACAGACTCTTGAACTCTAGAAGCAAGCATTAAAAATGGGTCTCAAAATTCCATTTGAAAAAACTAAAATTTTGACAAATATACAAAAACCACCAAAAAAGCTTCAAGTGGGAGAACAATACATTGAGATAGTCAAAGAATTCAAATATATTGGGGAATGGATCAGCTGGAATGCTCTAGAGAAGAAAGCTATGGAATCTAGGAGAAATAAAGTTGAATTAGCCTTCCAACTTACCAAGGACACACAACAAGAAGTCCCTTTCCTGGAATAAAAGATAAGGCATTATCATACGGTAATTAAACCAGAAGCCTTATATGCAGCTGAAACATTATCTCTCACAACCCAGGGCCCCCTTGAAAGGCTGGAGATCAAAGAAAGATATTACGAAAAATCTTAGGCCCCAAATTCCGTAACAACTAATTACTCCACATCAGTAATGAAACTCTTTACCAAAAAACTGAAACACTATCAGACACAATAAGAAAAAGGAGAATTGATTTTTATGGGCACATCCTCCGAATGGAAAAAATAGACTAACCAAAAAAATATTTGATTACTTTCGCAATAGAAGAGCCAGACCACTTTGGTTTAGAGAAACAGAGAAAGACATAACAGAACTACAAATCACTGACACTATGCTCATGGACAGAACAGCCAAAACAATAACCAAGGACAAGAAGCAACGGTTCCAAGCGAACAATCCAAATCTCTGACGAAGAAAGAAAAGCAAGATCTCAACGAATTAAGCAATACTGGGCTGCGAGGAAAGCACAGAACATTAAAAAGTGATTGATTTAGTGTACCCCAAAGTTGGGTGAAACAAATAAAGAGAGAAAGTTTATATAATTTTTAATTATAACACACATTTAATAAAGTAATTTGGCAAATCGAAATAGTTTTAGTCTACAAATATATTTTTTTAGTAACAACTATAAATAATTGTGTTAAGTATATTTTTCCACCTTACCTATCTTTGTCAGTTTTACAAATATTGATAATGAAGGCATACCAAAACATGTCATTTGGAATACCTCCATTATCTCAATGTGTTGCAGTGTATGATGTAATTTTATAACATATAATTCTACTACTTGTGTTGCAATTTTATACGAATGTAAAATGTATAAGGCTGTAAAAAAAGGTGAAAAATGTACTCAACACAATGATGAAATAGATAGCAGAAACACAGAAGGTTAAGTTTAATAAGAAAATAATCTATTTTATTTCGTCACGTCATCTTTACATAATTGGTACTTCTTTAGGTTAATCAATATTTTAAAATTTAATAACTATTAGATTCTAGATTATTTTAAATTATAAGACTATTAATAATAATAATAATAATGACTAATACTTTAGAGTATACTATTACTTTTATTTTCGTATAAAATGTTAGATTAGGTTAAATCTGTAAAAATTGTCATTATTATATAACTGTTATCCTGTTTCAGGGCCTAGGATTGGTAGCTACTTTTGTTGTGATCTTTATTCAGTTATGTCAACTTCGACGACTTGATAAAAAATATGAGCAATAATTTTATATGAAAACGTTTAATAAACAAGGAGAGACACTTACAACTTTGGAAAAAAATAATTGAAAATATGTTTATTAATAAAATATATATGTTTCATAATTAATGTTGTACAAGGCAGAACTTGGATTCAAAATACCTAATTGACTTTTAAATACAAATATTCATTAATTTATTCATGACAAATTTTTTAAGCTTACTTCAGGCAGTTGTTATGGGTTTGAATAGGCCTACATTATCTTTGTTTGTCATTATTCTTTATTTGTTTCACCCAACTTTTGGGTACACTAAATCAATCACTTTTTAATGTTCTGTGCCTTCCTCGTAGCCCAGTATTGCTTCATTCCTTGTGATCTTGCTTTTCTTTCTTCATCAGAGATTTGGATCGTTCACTTGGATTTGACTTTGCCTTGGAACCGTTGCTTCTTGTCCTTGGTTATTGTTTTGGCTGTTTGTCCATGAGCATAGTGTCAGTGATTTGTAGTTCTGTTATGCCTTTCTCTGTTTCTCTAAACCAAAGTGGTTTGGCTCTTCTATTGCAAAAGTAGTGAAATATTTTTTTGGTTAGTCTATTTTTGTCCATTCAGAGGATGTGCCCATAAAAATCACTTCTCCTTTTTCTTATTGTGTCTGATAGTGTTTCAGTTTTTTGGTAAAGAATTTCATTTCTGATGTGGAGTAATTGGTTGTTACGGAATTTGGAGCCTCAGATTTTTTGTAATATCTTTCTTTCTTTGATCTCCAGCCTTTCAAGTGGGCCCTGGGTTGTGAGAGATAATGTTTCAGCTGCATATAAGGCTTCTGGTTTAATTACCAAATGAAAATGCCTTATCTTTGTATTCCAGGAGAGGGACTTATTGTTGTATGTGTCCTTGGTAAGTTGGAAGGCTAATTCAACTTTATTTCTCCTAGATTCCATAGCTTTTTTTCTCTAGGGCTATCCAAAATATCCATTCCCGAAGATATTTGAATTCTTTGACTATCTCAATGTATTATTCTCCCACTTGAAGCTTTTTTGGCGGTTTTTGTATGTTTGTCAATATTTTAGTCTTTTCAAATGAAACTTTGAGACCCATTTTTAACGCTTGCTTCTGGAGTTCAAGCGTCTGTTCCTTAGCTTTGGCATTATTATTTACTGTTATTTAAATTATTTGCAAAATCACACTAGAATTCATTTTTACTTACTTGAACAAGTTTTTGTACTAAATAAATGTATGTATGGTGGTGTATGTAAATGTATGTATGTATATATATGGTGTATACTTTCTAACATTCAATTAAAGTTTTTAAAAGAGGTTTAAGTGAGTCACTTCAATATCTAGACAAAATTTTGTGTTTTTATTTACCCAAATATCCAGTTCAGAAGTTATAGACTGAAAATCAGCGTAACATAACTCAACATCAGTTTATGAGATTTTGTTCAAATTATGGAGAGCACACACTTGAAATAAAAAGAATTGAAGTTAAAAATAAATTAAAAATTATTGCAAACCCTAATGGCATTCACTTTTTTCCTTAAAGCACCGTGGTGTGTGAGAAATGACAATGTCCACTGTGATTTAAAAATCAATTCCGTGGCTGAGGAAATTAGGGTATGTTCCTTAAGGCAAGAGAATGGAAGCACATAAGAATATAGAAATGCTACCAGTCCTCAATGACTGGTTCTCTGAAGGCTGAAGAGGACAAAGCCTATTGACTTGGTGTATTAAGAATACTCTGGTCAACGATTAGAGTTAGGAGAACCATGTCATTGCCCCAGTACCATTATCTGTTGGCCCATTGTTGGTATTTTGTTTTCACACACGGTTGGGCAACGGTTAAAATTGGCTCAAATGCCTACCAATTAATAACAAACCAAATCTCAACATAGGGCCAACAATTAAACATCACCAAAAACCAACAAAGAAATTGTTGGCCCAACTTGCTCCCAGTTACCCAACTAACTTTCAATGGTAACCCTACTAATTACCAACATGTTTAAAGTATTATATTTCTATTCAATTGTTTAGTGAACTTAATAATAATCATAACTTCTCTATACTTTTGCGAACATATTTGAATACCTTTTATTATCAAATGTAGAATATTCTTACTCCAAGTAATATATAATATGTAGCCTACTTTAGCTTTTTAATTGTATATTATAATGTACATATTATTTTGAGTAAGAATACATATTGCTTTTGATAAGAAAAGGTTGTTAGCGAATGTAGAAAAGTTATGATTGTTATTAAGTTCACTAATCAATTAAATAAAATATAACACTTTAAACATATTGGTAATTAGTAGGGTTAGGCCTACTATTGAAAGTTAGTTGAGTAACCAACATAGCATATTTCATTACTGAAACAAGGTTATTTTACAAAAAGAGACAAAATTCACACAAACAAAATTTATTTAAATGGCAATTGTGAAAAGCCAAATCAAAAAAAAGCACTATAGCACCAGATTAAAACTATAACTGTACTGTACACAGTGTACATGTAGGATCATGCAACTACCCTTAGGGAGTAACAATGAAAGAAGTAAACCAGTAAGGGACAAACTTTCACTTTTCCACAGTGCTGGCAATATTTAAAATAATAAGTACATCATAAAATCATCCATAGTAAATGATTATAGAAGTAGAAATAAAATTAGATTTAAAAATTTTTTTTAATCATTGTAACACTATTATAAGATATTTATTTTAACAAAATATTTTTTATATTTTCTGCCAACTAAGAATTAATGTTGGGCCAACAGCTCAGGTTTTCATGAATGTAACAGTTGGCTTAGCAAAGAAGCACCTCATTGGCCCATTGAAGATGATTCGATGGCATATTAACTAACCATTGCCCAACTTTGCTGACAAAAGCCCAACATTGGGCCAACAATGTGTGCTACTGGGGTGTTAAATATTTACTTGTAAGGAAAAGTTATTTAAGTTCTAATTAACTTAGTTGTAATATAGCAATAAAATAAATAACTTTTTTCTTTTATTCCTAACCACAAATGTGGTAAAAATTTGAATTAAATTACTTATAAATAAGGAGATTTATAAATATTATACAATTTTTAACAACGTTACACAGATTGTGTTATTAGTTGCACATGTATTCAAATAGGTTTGTTTTTTTTACATAAATAAAGTAAATTGTCATCGAAGACCTTGCTACTGTTATGTTTTTATTAGGCCTATTTATATTTCATTTTATTTGTCAGTCTCGAATATTAACATTTTATTAGCTTAAAATTAAGTTCACTGGTACTAAAGTATAATAATATTTTCAATCTTGTTGATGAAGGATTATGAATGATCTAGGAAATCAGTTATATTGTTTAGAAATTGCCTCTCTTAATGCCTTGTATGCAAGAGCAGACCTAAAACAAAACAAAGATAATTAATTAATTCTTAAATAATTAAAAAAGGTTTGACAAAAGGGTAAAACAAAGTGACACTTATTGATGTTTTAAAATATTATATCTAGATAATTTACCGATTGTATAAACAAATATTTAGCCGCCTCGGTGGCCTAGTGGATAGCGTACTAGGCTTTCACCCCGAGGACCTGGGTTCGATTCCCGGCGAGGGTTTGGCATTTCCCATCGTCTGCATTAGCCCAAGTGTGCACAATAGTCGGACGTTAAAAAAAATCATAAATTTGTTTAGTTTTTGAAACGTTAGCTTCTTATACCGCGTTGTGCATTTTGTATTTGTCACCATGGAGTGATTCGGTTTCATCGAGTTGGCTACGAAGCGTATGTAACGCGAGTAGGGGAAGTATTACAGAGCCCCTCCAGTTCTCAGCTCTTCCCCTTTCTTTAGTCAGCCGCGTATGTATCATTTCTTTTTCATACGCTATAAATCATCCCATCGTCTGCATTAGCCCAAGTGTGCACAATAGTCGGACGTTAAACACAAAAAAAATCTTTATTTAATATGTTACAATCACCCTTCATTCTGTTTTGAAAGAAAAGGATTCAACAAGACATCTATACCTGAAATAATTTTATTGACACAGATTGTAATGTTCATTTTATCTGCATGTGTTTTAAAACTATTTGTTTATTTTTAACTATATTTTTTCCAAATATTTCTTATATCTGTAGAAGTATATATTTACAAGAATATTGAAACAAATGTATTTAAACTTCTTTAGGCTAATATGAGGGCTTGGCATTTTCGTACGCTATAAATCATCCCATCGTCTGCATTACCCCAAGTGTGCACAATAGTCGGACGTTAAACACAAACAAAAATCTTTATTTAATATGTTACAATCACCCATCATTCTGTTTTGAAAGAAAAGGATTCAACAAGACATCTATACCTCAAATAATTTTATTGATACACAGATTGTAATGTTCATTTTATCGGGAAGGTGTACTAGCTTAGAGATATATTAACTTAGAGATTCGTTTTTCCTTCGACGGTACCGTGTTATAAGTTAGAGATCGACCTGTGTAATAAGATAGAGGTTCCGTACTGTGTATTAACTTAGAGACTACAGTTCCGTCAAGTGTGTTGCACCGTGTGTATATCTTGCCGACGTCGCTGCTTGCAGGCGCTTCAGTATCTTTTATCTAACAAGTACAATTCGCTTAGTTACAGAAAGATATGTTATTAAAATATAAAGTTCATTTGTATAGGTTTTGTTCTTAAAGGCTTATGTGCAAAGGTGTAAATGTATACTAATTTACATATGTAATAGTAATAGTAATAATAATATAAAAATATTGTTTGAAGGCTGTTTTATTAAAACCATATCCGAATTGAATTAAAAAAAAACGGCCCTAAATTAGTGAATTAATTATGAATTAATGAATTCATATAAATTTACGTTGTTTTTTCGATAAAACACCAATATTTCTATTTTTCTGTACAGATAATTGTCAAAAATAAACATTTAGATATGTTGTTGACCATAGTATTGACCATATATTCAACTGTAAACTGTAAAGATACTGAAGCGCCTGCAAGCAGCAGCGTCGGCAACATATACACACGGTGCAACACACTTGACAGAACTGTAGTCTCTAAGTTAATACACAGTACGGAACCTCTATCTTATTACACAGGTCGATCTCTAACTTATAACAAGGTACTGTCGAAGGAAAAACGATTCTCTAAGTTAATAAATCTCTAAACTATTACACATCCCCATTTTATCTGCATGTGTTTAAAAACTATTTGTTTATTTTTAACTATATTTTTTCCAAAAATGTCTTATATCTGTAGAAGTATATATTTACAAGAATATTGAAACAAATGTATTTAAACTTCTTTTGGCTAATATGTTACGTACATTACTCATTACTGTCGAAGATTCTTTTTTCCTCTCTGGTTTTGGGAGATCCTGTAAATCTGCAAACAGTTGATTTCAGTTGAATTTAAACTTGTTTACTTACTTTCCAGACGTGCAAGCGTCAATCATATTGATGAAAAATGCCGGGCAACACTCCGGGTTCAAAATCCTGTAGTGGTAAAGCAACCCATAACAGAAAGCCAGAACTAGTTCTCCGTACGGCCAGTTGGGTAAATTTTGTGTATCACGGATACGCCTTCCTCCAATGATTAACAAATTACTGACAACGGTTAGTAATATAGATATATTGGGTTCCAAGTAGTAAGCCGATCCTGCCAGGAAACCGGCCAGCAGGGCGTGAAGAGATGAGTCAGACCCTTGGTAACGGCAAAGAGCACAGCACACAGACTGGAAAATATATCAAAGGGGATGTGTATTAACTTAGAGACTACAGTTCCGTCAAGTGTGTTGCACCATGTGTATATGTTGCCGACGCCGCTGCTTGCAGGCGCTTCAGTATCTTTACAGTTTACAGTTGAATATATTGTCAATACTATGGTCAACAACATATCTAAATGTTTATTTTTGACAATTATCTGTATAGAAAAATAGAAATATTGGTGTTTTATCGAAAAAAAAAACAACGTAAGTTTATATGAATTCATTAATTCCTAATTAATTCAATAATTTAGGGCTGTTTTCTTAATTCAATTCGGATATGGTTTGAATAAAGCAGCTTCCAAACAATATTTTTATATTATTATTACTATTATTACTACATATGTAAATCAGTATACATTTACAGCATTGCACATAAGCCTTTAAGAACAAAACCTATCCAAATGAATTTTATATTTTAATAATATATCTTTCTTTAACTAAGCAAATTCTACTTGTTAGATAAAAGATACTGAAGCGCCTGCAAGCAGCGGCGTCGGCAACATATACACACGGTGCAACACACTTGACGGCACTGTAGTATCTAAGTTAATACACAGTAGGCACCTCTATCTTATTACACAGGTCGATCTCTAACTTATAACACGATACCGTCGAAGGAAAAACGAATCTCTAAGTTAATATATCTCTAAGCTATTACACATCCCCCAAATCAACCTCTAGAATCTCAGAAATTCCTTCAAGATTATTACATTAACAACAAATCCATGTAAACAAAAATAGAATTATCTACATTGTTGCTTATGAATGCTCTCTACACCTTCCAGCTAGTTTAGATGGCTGAAATCTATCATTAAAGATGATTTTTCGATAGTGGGAGCAGGGAAATTGGAATAATTTATAAAATACCAGATTTTAGTAATAAATGCAGATTTTTGACTTATTTGACATTATAAAATTTGTAGTTTTTTTCTTAACGTACATACTTTATGCCAGTTAGACTAATGAGGACGAGGGATCAGTGTTAGCGGTAAGGGAAAACGGGAGCAACTGCGGCTCGAACTAAGAACCTTTGGGTGCACAGTTGAAGAAAATTTATGGTTAAGAGAGTTAAAAATAAATAAATTGCTACAATGACTTCAGTTTATATCGACTTAAATGGTTGAAATTTCTCAAAAATCCAATGAGCTGATTTTGAGAAATTAGGCTACTTTTTCCTACAGCTTCTAAACCACATTTTTAGAGGAGGAATAGTGTCATATAATTTTTTACAATTATGGACTATAACTGAATAAAATTTGATGAAAATGTTTCGAGATAATTTCACGAAAATCTGATAACTTGATCACCATAATTTAAAATATATATTTTGAAGGAAAGAAGTTATATACTCACCTTATAAATAACTAAATAACTTGCTAAAAATAATCCAGTATATACGTTTCTTATCTTGAAAATAATCTTTCGAGCAAAAAAAGGTGATTTAAACATTCTGGAACCGTGTTTTAAAAATATACT
>JAJIZJ010000067.1:0-2500 GCA_022606455.1 Callitettix versicolor | reverse complement strand
CTACAGATCAGTAAAACAATAAAAATACGTCTAACACGGGTTTGAGTGATAGGAAACCCATTTTTTAAAAGAATAGTGGATAACCTAAGTGACACGGTTGTTAGGCCTAACACGGTGATGCGTGAAAAAACCTTTATATTTTTTTAAAGATTATTTGGCTACATATCCTAACTGTCACGGTTGTTAGGCCAAACACGGTGATGCGTAAAAAAACCTTTATATTTTTTTAAAGAATAGTGCATATCCTAACTGACAAGGTTGTTAGGCCTATCACGGTGATGTGTGAAAAAACCTTTAAATTTTTTAAAAGAATACTATGTATATTAACTGACACGGTTATTAGGCCTAACACGGTGATGTGTAAAAAAACTTTTATATTTTTTTAAAGAATACTACATATATTAACTGATATGATTGTTGGGCCTATCATTGTGATGTGTGAAAAAAACCTTTATTTTTTTAAAGAGTTTCCAAACCTTAACTGACACGGTTGTCAGGCCTAACATAGTGATGCGTGATAAATCTTTATATTTTTTTACAGAATACTCCATAAGCTAACTAACATAGTTGTTAGGCCTAACACGGTGATGCATTAAAAGAAACTTTATTTATTTTTTTCAAAAGAGTACTCCATAACCTAACTGACACGGTTGTTGGGCCTAATAAGGTTATGCATGGAAAAAACTTTATATTTTTTTTAAAGAGTACTCCATAACTTAACTAACACGGTGATGCGTGAAAAAACCTTTATATTTTTTTAAAGAGTACTACATATCCTGACACAGTTATTGGACCTAACACGGTGATGCGTCAAAAAACTTTTATATTTTTTAAAAAAATACTAGGCTACATATTCTGACACGGTTGTTAGGCCTAACATAGTGATGCGTGAAAAATCTTTATATTTTTTTACAGAATACTCCATTAGCAAACTAATATGGTTGTTAGGCCTAACACGGTGAAGCATTAAAAAAACCTTTATTTATTTTTTTAAAAAGAGTACTCCAAACCTAACTGACACGGTTGTTGGTTTAAACGGTGATGCAGGAAAAAAACCTTATTTTTTTTAAAGAGTACTCCAAAACTTAACTAACACGGTTGTTGGTCCTAACACGGTGATGCATGATTACGTATATGTATGATATTATTATATGCATGATGTATATTACGATTGCGGGCAAAGCCGTGACGGGTAACAGCTAATCATATTATATTTCTGAAAGTTTGTTTTTGTTTATTTGTTTGTTATTCAATCACACTTTAACTACTGGACCAAATGAGATTACATTTGGTGTGAACACGTTTTAGGTATCTGAGATAAACACAATACTATTCCAGTTTAATTGTATAATAATGACTTTTAATAATACTGTATTTTATTAAAATATGACATGACCCTGTTTTAGCGTATCGAGTAGCAAAAATTTATGTCTTTGCCGAAAACCATAAATCATATAATATTGTATATAGCAATATATTAAAATGAAATGACCTATTCTGATTTTGAAAATCGACTATAAATTTTATTGCTTACATTATAATTGCAGGCAAAGCCGCAACGGGTAACAGCTAGTCTTATAATATTCTTAACTAAAATAAAACTACAATCAGATAACGTAATTCAGTGTGCCTTAAAATCACGTATTTTTGGAAGACTTAATGAACGGTTTTAAGTAATTACTTACCAAGTAATATAGGTTGTAAAATTTATTTACACCAATCGTGCTTGAGCAGATCATGTCTAAATTGGCGCGAATACAGTTTTCATTCCAAGGATGGTTGACAATGTGACAGCTGAGATGCGATATATTTCTTTGAAACATTGATTTGCTTACTTTCATTGTTAAATATTTAGCTCCGCTTTCTGTTACGCCACTAAACTGCACAGATTCACTATTTTTTGGTTATTTATATTTTTCTATTGTAGATAACAACTTTTATCATGTAGGCTATTATATGATAAACAATTGTAGGAACAATTTTAAATAAGAAAAGAGTTAAATGACAACACAGATTAAAACTAAACAGTGTTTTAAAATAACTTAAATGCAGAACTGTTAACTAGTTGGACAATAGTAACTGACTTGCTGATCACATTTACTTGGCAGATATGTGAATGCTGCAGTATTATATTCACTTATAGTAATGTGCTGACTAAATGGAATATTGAAATACTTTCAAGGTCAACTCAGTATTGTCGCTTTACTTTCTATAGTGAATGATATCTTAATTCAATACAGTATATTGTTTTGCTTATTATTATTATTGTTAAATTAAATTAACAATTAAACAATGGTGGATAAAGTTAGCCCATAACATTCAGAATAATTTAAAGTTGCCAGTTATGTAAACTTATTTTTAAAAGTCAAGCAAATACAAGGCGTGCTTTGTATTTCAGAAAATTAATAAACATAATAGACCTAGTATGGTATACAGATGGCTCCCAAGACAAAGTCAGGGCACTGGTGCTGGGGTGTGCGCGGTCTGAGGCCAGGGTTAA
>JAJIZJ010000044.1:0-31450 GCA_022606455.1 Callitettix versicolor | reverse complement strand
GAGTGGGACCACATTCAAGGGTGTTTTGATACCTGGTGTCAGACAATGGTTGTGGACCACATTTGATTGGGAGGTGACAGATGCAATTACAAAAACTGTTTGAATATTTTTTCGTGAAAAGAAATTCAAGACTGAAAGGTATATTTTGTACTTGGACCCAAACCGTTATTATCATTTATCATCAGGCTTCAGAAATATATAGTGCTTAAAAATGGACTACAATTGATGGTATTTTGATAGATGGACTACAATAGGTGGATCTAGGTAAATATATATATATATATATATATATATATATATATATAGTTTTCTACCTCCCGCGATTGTGGTCCTAGCGAGTATCATTTTACCTGTCATTGTAGTCCACGAGGACTACAAATCTGGACCACATTAGGGGTGTCAAAACACTGTCATTTGTGGTCCCATGACGTTGCAGGAGTTTTCGCGGTATTTAGCTCCTTATTTCCGGCGTTGCCAGTTTGCCTGTGTTATCTATCATTAGATTACTACTTCTCTGTTGAGTAGTCTATCAAGACAAGCAGTGCTGATCAGACTGTGTTTTTGAAGTTACCATGTCCAGGAGAGTACATTCAATTTTCCAGTTGATACCAGGTAAGTCTGAAATTTAACTGTTCTTATGTTTTAATGAAATACTAAATAATTTTGATTTGCTTAAATATTTACTATTATTGTCATGCATGTATAAATTAATTTAATGTATAATTAATTAAGTATAAATACTAATTATTTATACTTAATGTAATTCACGTTTTTAATGGATATTTGGGTTTTTCACTGGCATTATTGACAGTTTTAAATTCTTTTAGGTACATTATGTGATGTACTTGTAATAACATGGGCATAATTAGAACTAATGTACACACGCATCTTAATCAATCATTTACGCTGGAGCTACGCTTATAATTAGAGTAGGCTTAAATAATTTATAAAAATATTTTTATATTTTGGATCATCCAAGTCCAAATAGTCTATGTTTGAAAAAACTTCCTATTTTTTTACCTCAAGGTTCTCATTTTTTTAAGATTGTTTATAAAAAGCACAAAAATGTAGGCCTATATTTTTCTTTTTCAAACAATCAAGTTTATTTTATTTGATACTTAGTTATTAAAATATATTTTTATAACTAAATTATAAAAATAAATTATTTTATAGTAATGAATTAGTGTGATTTAAAACTAATACGATCATGTTTTAGCATTTTAGCGCTTTTTGAAACCACATGTGTTTGCTTAGTCCCCAATATTTCGAATAAGTTACAAGTATATGTCACGTAGACCTTAAGGTAAAATTAAAAGTTCAATTGGTAACAAGACAATTAAAATTATTAAGCTAGCCTTGATAAAAGTAAACAAATTGCTAACTTAACCTACAAATTTCCTAACAACTAGTCGAACTGAATGTAGGTCATACAATTCGGTAAAACATGGTTCTACAGGAGTTTGAAAATACTTTAAAAAAGATCAAACTGGCTCAAAACGATTGTAGGGATGGTAATTAATTAAACTTGTTTTAATTAATGTTTTATTTAATCTTTTAGAGGTATTTGTGTATTATATTAAACCAAACACTCCTTCAGTACTTTACAAGTCAATGGTTTCTACGGTTTCATTCTTAGTAGTAATACAGTGATCAACTTAGCTAACAATAAAACTCACTTCCTTATTTTTTCATAAAACTTATTACCAAAGTCTTGTAATATTAGAAATGACAGTTGGATTGAAAACGCCGTACGCTTGTAGTTTGTAGATACATCACGCCATTATACTAAATAAATACGATGTACGCTAACATTTTTCGTTATATACGCAGCTTATAAAATATCTTGTAAAGTATTTGCAGTGTAAATTTCTATACACTTTCGTGTAGTTTTAAAAATGTCGCTAAATCAGTTGTTAACAAAGTTATTAACAAATTATTATTTAAATTGTTGCACAAAATGTGTAGTTAGAAACTAATTGAAAACCTGTTTTACCGAATTGTATGGCTCACGTTCAGCACATTTATTTTTCTTTCATTAATTCAAACAAGTTTTTAACTAGCTAGTTCATTCAGAATTGGTACAGAATATGAATTTTCTTAACATTCAATAGATTAAATGAAAATATAGCCTAAACAATACCCAAAATGGTAAAAGTAAAATTGATATTGCCTGATATTCATATATCTGTAAAAAATCTTTTCTAAGTAGCTTTAAATTTTATCATTTTTGTTAAATTTATACCTTTATTTTTTAATCAATTCACGAGAGAAATTACATTCCCTGATCTAGTTTTTTTAGAAAACTTTGTCCAAGCTACTACTGCCTAAAACGTAACTTAAAATTCAGTACTTTTTCACCAAATTAGTCTAAAAGTGGCTCAAATCTACAATTTTAAGCACTAAATTCTACTCTTACTAAGCAAATTTTAAAATCCTGCCCATATTTATTAGCCGTCCAAAATAATTTAATCTAGAGTCTCAGATATGTTTTAACTGTCTGTAGTAGGCCTAATACATTTAAATGCAACAAAACCTGTTAGGATCCAAATCTCATAAACATTCCTCCTAAAGTCCTTTATTTAGGGATCATTCACTTGGCAGAAACTAATTTTTGGCATTATTTAATTTGCGTTTAATCCAAGGTAACATTACAAATTACAGGGTGACACTCAAGCGGAATAGGCCGTGAATTTAGGTTACAGTGAAAAACTGTGATTAAATAGTGAATTTCACCTTAAAATGTGAAAATCCCTTAAATTTCACTGCGCCTTAAAACTTTATGGACGATAAAATCAAACAAATAATAAACTACCATGTGACCAGGTTGCCTATGATCTGATATAAAAGTGTACCAAGATTAGTACTACGCTACCAAATTCCTGACTCACTGCATTTCAGTCTAGCGGTCCGCAGTCTCGATTCCAAAAATACTTTAAACGGATAGCAACATAGGATTTTACAGATATGAATGTTCTAAGGTTAATTATTAAGAAAAAATCAGAGTTTTTTACAAGTTACGTGAGCAAAATTTTTTTGCCCATTAAAAGGTAAGAAAAGTCTGATTTTTTTGTCTGCCTGCAATTAACTCGTTAAGACCATTGTTACCAATCATATTGTTTCATTGTTTGTGTATATACGGTTTTATTTCTTGTTTTAAAAATATAATATTGGTTGTAACATATCAAATTATTATTTTTAAAAACCCAAGACACACATATATTGCATTTATTGGCCCCGCTTTGACTTCGCGATGCCTGTGTGTTTATGAGTGTAACATGCTAGGCCTACTATGGCATAAATGTACCTAAGGACAAAAGTTATAATTTGAAGAAAATGATTGTTCGTAATAACAATAATGATATTATCCATTTGTTATAATAAGAATCTATTACTGATGAAAGATTAGTCAATGTAGGCCCTACATTGACGCCACTGATATGTTTCGCATACGTGCCGTATGTGTTTGTTTATGTATGAATGCCAGTATCTGGTTGATGCAGCACCTTTCCTACTTATTGCGATTCTGCATGGCCGCACAACGCGACAGTAGCTGGCTTCAGCATTTCTTAAAGGGTAATAGCTTTAGGTTATGCTTTGTGCCGATAAGGGCATTCGGAAATGCTCTATCGGACTCTTGATATTGATATCACGTATTTGTTTACTCTAAATTTGTACTTACTGGTATTATTTGTATAGCTTATTTGTAAAAGGAATTACTTAACGATACAAAAAGAACCCCTTATTATTATTAGAGTATCAGGCCTACTTTTAATTAATTTTTATCTGTACTAATACTGAAATTTTTATTTTTATTACATTAGGCTATATGAGACTAATGAGACAACTTTAATTTTTTTCTTAAAGGTGCAGAACTTCCTGCAGATTCCCATCGGAGAAATAAAAGTGGATTTTCTGTTCCAGCTATTTCTGGAGTGCAACAAAACCATTCTGTAGGCCCATCTGAATTAGTAAGTGAAGTAAGTAAAATTTATGGTTTTGCTTATTTAAAAAAACTAATTTGAAAGGTTTAGCACTAATGTTACTGAGCAGCAAAGAATGCTGTTTTTAAAGTTTCTTTTAAGTTGATGCCGAAATGTTTTACTATTCAATTCAAAAGTTCAGTTAACCTACCCTTACACTCAATGCAGTCTATCCTAGAAAAACATTTTTTTTTAACGTCCGACTATTGTGCACACTTGGGCTAATGTAGACGACGGATGATTTATAGCATATGAAAAGCCAAGCCCTGGCCGGGAATCGAACCCGGTCCTCGGGTGAAAGCCTAGTACGCTATCAACTAGGCCACCGAGGCGGCTTCCTAGAAAAAAAAACAAAAACAAATAGCCGCTCGGTGGCCTAGTTGATAGCGTATTGGGCTTTCACCCCGAGGACCCGGGTTCGACACCGGCCAGGCTTGGCTTTTTCATACGCTATAAATCATTTCATCGCCTGCATTAGCCCAAGTGTGCACAATAGTCGGACGTTAAAAAAACCTAGAAAACAATAAAACTGTTTCTTAATATTACTTAATATAATGTTTTAAAAAATATTTGGAATGCATTATTTTTTTATAATTTTAAGGATATTTTCAATAAATTATATTTAAGAATTTCGGTAGTTTCCTAATGACATTATTTTTTGTTTCTGACAGGTAACAAACAATAACTTCGATCCTATTGTACCAATGGAAACATCATCTTATTTATTACATGACAATGTCGTACAGCCTACGTTATTGAAGAACTACTTTTGTAACACAATGTGCAATATTGCTTTGAATTCAGGAAATGAGTCACCAAGTAAGTAATTTTAAGTAGCCTACTGGGAAAATTATACTTTTGATTGTTTTAATAGCACTATGGAGGAACTTTTATCGCTGAGTAATAACATTAAGCATTACTAATTTTTTTTAAAGTAGCAGCTTATTGTAATTTAGACCTACATTTATTAGATAATACAAACAGTGGTGTGCTAACGCCTTATTAAGCGCTTAGCAAATCACATTCGCATACAAGGCCTTTAAAATTAGATATCAAACATAATTTGATCTAACACATAGCAGAGTAATTTGCATCGTTAGTTAACATTAGTTTTATGGGGAGTAGATTCAATATGACGATAGGGTTCACAGACCCTTACTGTTTTTTTCTCACATTTTACAATATACATACATGTAGTCACACACTCAGATTACATGGAGTCTAGAATTACCGGGCTAGAATTATCAAGGTTTTACTCTACATAGACATGAAATTATTTATTTCATATAAATTTAATGAAGAAACTTGTATCTGTTTTAAGCGCTTGCTGAAGTCACTTGTTCTTTTGTAGGGTCTGCTATAAATGGAGAAGATATAACAGAAAACGATATTATCAATTCTGATTTCATCCTTTGTAATTCTGACAATCAGATTGATTTAATACAGCACAGCTTAGCTTCAGATGTAACAAATGAAAGTCACTGTGATAATCGGAATGATTTCGCACAACAGGTCTCAGCGTCAGATAACAAAGAAGTAAGTCAAATCCATAACCACAACAGTTTAATTCAACAAACTGAATTTATTAGAGCTTACATTTTACTTAGGTGCAAAGGATTTGTTTTGAAAAAGATTTGGAAATATAGATTACTCAAAGCAGTCCTTATATTTTAATTATAACTAACTTTATAACACACCCTTTTCATTTTTAAAAGGTACCGACTAATAATGTAATCTACGCAACCTTTACTTGGATGTGTAGGGTTGCACACATACAATTACTTGTATTCATATAAATATTTTCACATCTACAAGTACTTGAACACATAAAAGTGCAAGTGGTTGTACACATTCTTATATATTTATATGACTTGTATTAACAAGTACTGCTTGTATATTATTTTTGTATGAATAAGTACAAATACATTTACAAGTACTTGTAGATATACAAATACTTAAACAATTAATATTACTTTTACATGTATACGTGATTTGAACACGTTAATTTCATAAATAAGGTAAATTTATATCCGTTTCAGGTGAAGAAAAGGAGATACATAAATAAGAAATGGTTTTGCCCGCATTGTCAAACCTTGGTTACTCATTTTGCACGGCATGTGAAGTTCCACCATTCTACTGAAAATGAAGTGAAAGAGCTTGATAAATATGTTGGCTTGGAAGAAAAGAGAAGAAGAAAAGAATTACTGCAACGTTAAATGTCATAAAAACCGAGGAAGTTTGATATATAATGAGCGCCAGCCGCAAAGGAGTGGTGAGATCATTGTTAAAAACAACCATCTAAAACGCATATAAACCAAGTGTTTTAACTCATGCGACATGTAGGCACTGTTTTGTATCGATTCTGAGACAAAATTTATATCTGCATATACGTAAATGTCCCAAAAAGCTGATGGAAATGACTGAAGGCGAGAAAGAAACATCACCAAAAGGTCGTGCTTTAAGAACGTCGTCACATTTGCAGTTTAAAGAGTCTGAACAAGATAATACTGATGGTTTTAGAACTGAGGTTTTGATGAAAATGTCAAATGACATGATATCGCTCGTTGCTAAAACTGATCTTCTTATTTTAAAATTTGGTAAAAGGCTCTTCAAAAACCACCGTGAACAGCAGCACCGAAAATATGTTTCAACAAAAATGAGGGATTTATCTCGACTATTTATAGAAATGGAACAAGACAACGAGAATATAACCTGCTTTGAAGATTGTATTCAACCACACAACTTTGATTGTTTAATTAAAGGAGTTCAAACTCTAGGTGAATTTGACAACAACACAGGAACTGTAGGTGTAGTAAGTATATCTCATCGCTTTTGCTCCTCTCTGAAAGCTTGCTCTGACATTTTGCTGTCTGAAAGTATCAAAAGTGATAATTTAACTGAAGAAGAAATCCATACAATTCGATCCAAAATGGAACGATTTCAACATCTAATGCGAGTGGAATGGAGGTTTGAAATAGGTACGAATGCTGAAAAGAGCAGGAAAAAAAAAGCATGCAAAAAGTTAGAAGTGCGACCTCTAGATGAGGACATAGCACTGGTTAGCTCAGAATTGGAAAAGCTCTATGATCCACTCTTTCAATCCTTGCATAACAATCCTACTGTTCATAAATATGAGGCCCTTTGTAAGGTGATTATTGCAGACATTATAGTATTATGTCGACGGCGACCAGGAGAAGTAACAAGAGCTACTCTTGAGCAGTACTCAGCACTAGAGAATGATGCAGAATATGACAATCCATTTGACATTATTTTATCACAAGAAGAAAAACAAGCCTACAACGATCTATTTGTTTTCCATGTGCCAGGTAAGAATAATAAAAAAGTTCCTATTCTATTAACAAACATTATGAAGAAAGGTATTGAAATACTTCTTCAATATAGAGCAATAATGAAACTATCTTGTGATGGTTCTGCACTACTTTTTTTGCTCGGCCTGAATCTCACGAACCTTTTGATGGGTCACTAATTATATCTGAATTTGCAAATAAGTTTGGATTAAAAACCGCTCTCATTTCACAGCAACTGGATTGCGGCACCATATTGCAAACCATATCACAGATACACGATACAGATGGTCACTTTACAGAACAGTTAGCTTTTTTATGGGTCACACTCTTCAAATTCACAAGTCCAATTACAGATTGCCTCTTTCAGTAATAGAAAAGGCAAAAATAGGTAGCAAGCTTTTAAAAATCGCCAAAAAGTAGGACCGAGCCTATCTTTATTGTCATTACCATCTGTAGTGTCTGAAATAAGTCCTTCGAATTTTGACAATGTGAGTATAGAACAAGTAACACCAACAGCCAATCGGGACTATAAACCAGCAGAAGAAAATTACCGCTCCGAGCCAGAAGAAGAAGAAGATAGTCCTGTACGCCAAAACAAAAAGTGTAAAAGAAGACTAATTAAAAAAACAGTAACACCAACAAAAGAACATTACTATGATCCAGCTGAGGAAAATGACCAATCCGAGTCAGATGAAGAGAACTTTGTACATGAAACCAAGAAAGGTAGGAGAAGAAATATGACTATTGTGTGGGGAAGTGAAGAAAAACAAGCAATTTTTGACCAATTTGGTGAACTTATGGTGAATGGTATAAATCCTAGAAGAAAAGACATTAGGGACTTGTATGTAAAAAGTTCAGTCCTACAGAAACGACCGTTAACATCTGTGTATACATACATCAATAACATCGTAAAGAAAAAAATAAAGATACCGGTATGATAGAATGTAAATATATGAATTATTTTTAAGTAAATACTCCTAGTTAGCTAGGTCTAAACTGCTTTTGTGTCTTCTCGTAAGACTCGCATTGTTGGAATTTGCATGGGTAACTAGATGGCTCTATCTCGTAAGTCCCTTTTTAAAGCTCTGTGAGACAGATCTTTCCATTACATCTGTCTAACCTATTAATATTTGAGAAATTTTAATTTTAACTTTTTTAAATGTGTATAATCAATGAATGTGGATCTATAATGCTTGCATATATGTGTGAATTACTGTATTATATTTTATTTGTAATACTTTATATTGTTTCATGTATAAATATATTATTATTATTATTATTATTAATGAGTTTATTTACTACAAAATCCATAAATACATTTGTTAATTACATACAGAAAAAACTCAGGTACATGGATGCTGTAGAGTGTTACCTACATTAATATTCTCAAAATACAATTAGCATTAACCATTCAAAATTTATAATCAATACAATAACCCATCTATTAATATTATTTATATCAACTAAACATTTTGTATATATATAGGCTTCATAAGATACCCAATTTTGGCCAATTTTTCCCATTTAATACTCGATACACACTTTCTTACTTAATATTTCAGAACCAAACCATTTTACTTTAAATTCTTGTAATGCCGGGACAAACCGCCAGATAGTATTTTTTGGGACAAACCGCCAAATAAATATTATCTATTTTTAACGTATTGCATAGGCTATTGAACATATATATGTCTCCTTAGTCCTTTCTTCTCTAACATTTACATTTATCATCTTAACTTAAAAATACAAGAAATAAATTGTAAAATATTACTATCACATGCTTAGTTATTTTCTTTTAAATAAAAATTTAATTCTTTATAAAAATTATGCTTGAATTTTGTGTCTTAAATATTAAGTTATTCCTAAGAACTGTTTTAATACAATCTTGTAATCTTTCTACGCCATATTTTATTACTTTTTTCAACTTTATTTTATTACTGTCCAGATATTTATATAAATCTACATTATGTTTTCCACATAAAAGTTTAAACTCCTTAAACCAAATTACTTCTTTTAATGATCTCTTCTGCCTGGGCAACCTGTGGTCCTTTAAACACAGAACTTTTTTGAAAAATGTAATGTGCAAACCCAATGTATACAAAAACATCTGATTCTTTTCTGTCTCTAAATATACGATAAAATCACTGATATTTTTGGCAAACAATACAGCTTCTTAATAAAAACCTTTGTAAATTCTACCCTAACTTAAATGACATTAGGCCTCATATTTGAGGTGAATAAAAAATCACTGTTCTAAACACGGCATTAAATACTTCCATTTTTGCAGATATTATTAAGTATTTTACTATATGTGACATGTATTCTAAACTTTGCCACCCCTAATCAATTTTGTAGTTGTCTACTCCAAGACAATTTTGATGTTAGCCATACTCCCAAGTATTTATATTCTTTATTTATTACACTAATTTTTTCGCCTTCAGACTTCGACTTTTCTTCTTAGACATCTTACTCCTTTTCTAAAGACTATTATTTTAGACTTCGCCAAGTTCAATGTAAAACTCCAAAGCCTGCAGTATTTCGCTAAATTATCAATCATAGGATGCAAAACTCCCGGATGGTCCGCTATCACAACCATATCATCTGCATAGAGTAAAGAATTTATTTTAACACCTGCTAAAAGAACACCATCTTCCAAAAGCCTAAAAATGTATGTCATTCAAGTATAAGGGAAACAATCAGAGGAGTTAATAAACATACCTGTTTTAGGCCTCTTTCTGTTCTAAAACTATTTTTCAAGCCGCCAGATGTCCACACACTGGCCTCAAGTATCCATATATAAACCTTCAAGACTTCAAGAAATTTGTAACAAACCCCCTAGAATAAAGATTATAGAACACGATTGTCAGATTGAGAGTCAAACGCCGCCTGAAGTCCACAAAAACAGTAAAGTTTTCACCTTTTTCTCTTAACTTCATCTTAATAATATTTGTAAGACTGAAAATTTTACCACAAGTTCTATAACCCTTCTTAAAACCAGCCTGAAATTCACTTAGTACATCATTATTCAAAACCCATTCCTCCAGTCTCTAAGCAGCATCCCGTTAACAATTTATTACCTTCTATTGGAAATTTGTACCAGTAAATAAATAAATAATAAGAAAAATATACGACCCGTAGACAAATTATTATTAGGCCAACAGGGATAATTCAAGCATTTGCATCTATATTTAATTTACCAAAGTTATCTTTCCAGCTGTCACATTTCTGTTAAAAAATGAAGACACTCTTTTCAATTAAGATATACAATCTATTAACACACTTGTGATTATTAACTTTACTTTCCAGCACTGGTTTTATAGTTTAGGCTTGTAGATTGAATGTAATAATTAACATCATAATTTTATTATTATTTAATTCTTATATGTTTGTTATATGCTGTAAGGACTTTTCAAGAGCCTTTATAACTATCACATAGATAAATTACTTTTCCCGCTTAAATCAATTTACTAAAAATATACCAGTTCATAGATAAACTACTTACTTTTAGATTTTCGATGTACTATAACACAGCTGTTCAATACTTCTTTATAGGCTCTAGCCTATAAAGAAGTATTGAACAGCTGTGTTATAGTACATCGAAAATCTTTTTTTAGTAGATCCAGTTTTACTTTAATTTCTGTATAAGTTGAAGGAAGGAAGTGAAGTCTATATTTTAATTCGATGATCTTGCTTTTGGTTTGTTTGTTTGTTACGCTGATTACTTTTTAACACTTTGTCCGATTTTGATGAAATTTAGCAAATGCCGAGATACGACATGAAGGGCATTTGCTGATGGTCCTATGGGGGTCATTTTTACGATTTTTGTAAATTATTTTAATCTTCTTAACAAATAGTCGTTGAGCTTTGAAATTAAGTACTTGAGTAAAATATGAGACACTACACACATAAAAAAATTTCAAGTCCCAAAAATGCACAACGGCTGCTTCATAACCCAAATTATGGGCCGGAAAATATTTGTCTTTTCTTTGAAACTTATCAAGTGGGGTATAAAACTATTGGTCTTGATTACTACAATCCAAATTTAACAAATGTTAGCTCCTTTAAGCGCTAGATGACCAATGACTAATATTTTTGTATTTTCTTAAACTTTTTTATCTTTTCAACAATTAATTATTAAGCTTTGAAATTCAAATAAATTTGAGATTTGGTGCCTCTAGAGTGCATGAGCTCCATTAGGACAGTTTTTGGTTTTGTTTTCATATTTTTTAAATCTTTTTACAAATATTTGTTAAGCTTTTTACTTCAGTAAAATATGAATTACTACACATTTTTAAAAAACTCAAGGCTCATAAATGTAAGATTTCATAGCGGCCCAAAATATAGGTTGGAATTTTCAAAATTGCAATCTATCAATTAGGTCTCAAACGAAAGATCTTGATTAGTACATTCCAAATTTAAAAACTTCAGTGCCATGGGCCGCATGATGACGGTCAGTAATATTTTTGACTCCTTAACGTGTCAGGGGCATCGTGACAAATATTTTTGTATTTTCGTAATTTTTGTTAATATCGTTTTTAAAAAAGTTGTTAGGCTTTGAAATCCATTACTTTAGTAATATATGAGTCAATGCGCATTAAAAAAAAATTGAACGCTCAAAATGCACGATGGCTGTTTGGCGGCCCAGTATATGCGATAAGATATATTTTTTTATTTGAAACCTATCAAGTGGGGTATCCAGCGAAAGGTTTTCATGAAGGTATTCTAAATCTGACAATTTTAATAACTTTAGATAATTTTTGAATGTCTTGAAAAACAATAAAGGTCGATGGTGTTTACATAACAACACAACTAATGTTTGTGTTTTGACCCATACTGATTGAGGCCTACAGTTCACAGAACTACTAAATAACTGAATACCATGTCACAAAATACAAGTATATTGTTATATGTTGAATATGTTTTTGTGTTTTAATTAATCTTTTATTTTCATTTATTATAAATATTTCTAGTTATAGGTTACTTCAATACCTAGCAAATACCTGCAAATATTGCAAATTAGGTTTACTAATTAAATACTAAATAAATAATTTAATTTATTTAAATAATTTAAATAATAATTTTAATTAAATAAATAATTAAATACTAATGAATACATGCAGGTTATTAACCTATTTTTGGTAACAAGTTCGGCTTCATTTATTACTTTCCAATTTTGATTTATATTAGGGCCTATAGTTATTTTATCCAAATAATCTATTTCAATTTACCTTCAAACATTATTAATTTATCTATTTTCTTCAACAACTAGCCTGTAACCGAGTAATATCAATAGCCTATGTTATTTTAAATCAATTTCCAAAAGACTTCTTATAAATATCATTACAGTACGTATGTTTGTTTTTGGCATATAATTAGTTTCGGGTTATGGTTCCTGGAGCGAAATCACACGCCACTGGGGTTGACATCGTTTTCTGGCCTCGATTAGCTTGAGCCAAGCGGCTTCATCATCTCTATTTCGGTGCTCACTGGCCAAAATCAGTTGTTAACAATATGCCCATTTCCAGCGTACTTGAAATTATTCATTTTGAGAAGTAATTATGTTACCGATAGACAAACATACACTCGGACAATTTTATTAGGGTTATTGGTATTGCCAATAAAACACTAAAAATGGAGAAGAAACAAGAGATCGTATATTTCAGAATAATAAATAATAATATTTTTACTGACCCATACGCAAAGAGTCGAATGTCGCATTGGAAGCTAAGCAGGTCTTCATCAATATACAAAATAAATCTGGCAACACTGCAGGCGGACCACAATTAGGGTATATAACTACTTGTCGCTCTGGCCCACAATCAAATGTGAAATGATACGCGAGTGGGACCACATTCAAGGGTGTTTTGATACCTGGTGTCAGACAATGGTTGTGGACCACATTTGATTGGGAAGTGACAGATGCAATTACAAAAACTGTATGAATATTTTTTCATGAAAAAGAAATTCAAGACTGAAAGGTATATTTTGTACTTGGACCCAAACCGTTATTATCATTTATCATCAGGCTTCAGAAATATATAGTGCTTGAAAATGGACTACAATTGATGGTATTTTGATAGATGGACTACAATAGGTGGACCTAGGTAAATATATATATATAAACAAAACAAAAAAAACCCAACTTGGAATAATGTAGTATAGCAGTCTATGAGCACATTCCAAAAATAGCTCAAGTAATGGAGTACAAGAAAAATACCAAACTTACCATATAACTTACCATATAATTTACCATACACTTATAGATCAGTGTATAGGAGTTTAGTAAAATTTCATACTAAATGCAAGAATTCTCAGTACAAAGCAAAAGAGAAAGTGTATGTACACCTCATATATCGGATCCTGTAATTATTGTGTGAACTACTGGTACTTGTTATTACCCATATATTTTATTAAGATATAAAGATATATAACATATCAGTGGTTCTGCAGTCTGCCGAATAACATATATTTTTGTATTTATAATGCATAATAAACCTTTTACTTACAGTATTTAAATCGTTACCAAACAAAGGTCCAGGAAACAATGTAATAAAATATAATTAACCCTGAAAAATGACTGATATGAGGCAGAGAATGTGACCGACATGGGGTAGGAAAAATGGTTATTTTTTCCTGATGCAATTAGATGCTATACTTCCTGTAACCTATGTATATTTTGATAGTTAGGTTTAAAAACAAATAGATATGATAGTATATTGTACTTGTAAAATGCATCATTTATAAACTAAGAAGGGGCTACTTGAAGAAATACAATTACGGAGGAAATAGAAATAATTGTAACAGAACAAACTAGCAAATAAACTTACCCAGTGCTGGGATTTACCATAGTAGTTCCTCGACCTTTAGGACCTTTCTTAACACCATCTTTCTTCCCAGGAGTTGAAACTATTCTCTTCTTTGAAGTAGTCTATTTAAAAGAATAAAATAACAATATTTCAACAGTTAGTTTTGGTACTCAATAAAATGTACACAGTACTGTACTGAAATCACGGTAATGACCTCAAATAAGATTATCCAACCCAACCCACACAAGAGGAACAATAACTAAATTGAAAATGTTAAATGTGTTTTACGCATAAATGTTAATCATATAGCAAATCATAAATGTACACTGATAAAAAAAAATTATGTAACAAAACGGAACTACATACACTGGTTAATGTTTTCTAGAGGCCCTCAGTTAAGAAATAAAAATTTTAATATACCAGAACTGATAACATAAATTTCCAGATAGGTCGTTGACTTAAAACTCAAACCTCATGGACCAGAATGGAAACATACTGAATCTTTGCCAGTTTTGAGTTTTTACAAATATGGAGACATTTAGCAATGTAATTTTTTGAAGCATAATAATCCTCTATCAGCATAATAATCCCCTATCTACAGTCAATCTTAACATTTAAAAAATAATATAATATAGCTTAAAATATAAAATTAGACCTAGGTTTCACAAATACTATTTTTGAAGTTATTTTCTATGCAGTCTATGCCAAAAAAACAACAGATTTTTTTAAAAATCATAATTAAAATTGTACCATCATTGTTAAATGATATTTCCTAAATTAGGCTATAGAATTATTTTTTATGAGCAAAAGTCTAGCAATTTTGCTATCTGGAAACACAGCAGAAAATTGCATTTGTACGATCAGAACTATTAAGAGATATTACATTCTAAAACAAATTGTGTAAAATAGGATTCCGTGTTTACAACACTGAAATTAAGTTTTGTATTTTTCAACAGTATTAAAATGTATTTTTCCGTATTAAGTGTCAATCCACATGAAGTGGTCCAAGTGTTATTGCTTCTCCAATTAAAAAAAAAAACACTTCTTTCCTACAAGTTTTAGGTCTTTAAACACTTTTTACACTGTGGTGGCCATTTTTATTATGGCGCTTCTGCCTATTTTTCACGACTCTTAAGGGTTTAGCGGAAAAAATTAACTAAAAAACTATTTGATCTGGAAGGATGAAATGCAAAGCATTTTGTTCGTATTTACTGCAGATAAAGATAGGTACAGTGGTTATTTACTTATCTTCTCTTATTTCTAAGAGAAAATTACAAATAAAGTAGAACACAAAACTTGATGAAATTTCAAATTTTGTAATGATATGAATTGTATATCTCCTTCAAAAGTGAAAATACCGAGCAAAAAATTGGAACATTAAAGTTCTGCAAACTCCGTCCAGAATGTGTATCTTGGCTGGTTGTGTATTCCCTCACCAAAATAATATCACTAATGATTTATGGCCTCAAATTTCATTTCAATTATAAAGACTTCCTTCAAACCAAAGATGAGCTTTCGAAACGTTAGTGGTAAAATTGGATAAGCTGAAAACTCATCATTTCATATCAAAATCTAAGTTTTAGATAATAATACTTAATAATAAGTGTAAAAGTACTTTATTAGGCTCGACCTTGATTGGTTGAAATAATTACGTGCATGCGCAGATGGTTCATAATCAGATTCACATTCCAAGTATAGATGCAAAACAATTCAGCACAGCTGTTTTTCTTATTATTTCGAATATCCGAATCATTTTATTACAACTGTTCAAGTTCCAAGTTTCTTTATCAACAACAGGAATTGGTTGTTGTCTACTTAAGACTGTTTTTCATGCAATAATGTGTATGGGCATAAAATATAAACAAATTAAACACAAAATGTTTATTTAACAAACCACATAGTAACTGTCAAAATCTACCTCTTTCTCACTGATATTTAATGTTAAAGTTCAAATTGTATTATAATACGGAATATAGAAATATGTGACAAACTGATTGCAAATACAGAAAACAGAAATTGTGTTAAAAATATGGAGTCTCCATTATAAATATGGAGAGAACTGGCAAGTCTGCTGCTACTATTAATTAATTATTATTACCTCTCCACAACCTTAACGGTAAAACCAAAAAAAATGATACAGAATGCAAACTATTAAACTAAGTTACTAAACCAGTGACATGGTGAATAACGAGAATAAAAATCTGCACCCAGCATATAGAAAACCTAGCACAGAATTTATGTAGAGTACATAAGCTTTGTTATGTATTCCACATTATTATAGAATGAATCCAATAATAATTGGATTCATTCTACTCTTATAGGAGCTCATTGTAAATAAAAATAAAAATGTTCCATTTCTTTCAAATAACATTAAAGAGGCAGCTGTAAGAAAATCAGGTATAACAATTTTACTGAAATAAAGAAATATTTTTAAAAAAGCTTGTAAAACATATATATATACATATATATATATATATATATATATATATATATATATATATATATATATATATGTATGTATGTGTGTGTGTGTGTGTGTGTTACACATACTTAAAACTTCATTTGTTGTTTTCATATTTACAGCATTTTACTCAACAAGTGCTAAACAACTATTAAGTAGGATTACCACATTTTTATAAAATACACTGTACTTTTATACTTTTAAGTATTAAAAAACAAATTTAATTACCTGTACTCTGAAGCCACGGCCTTTGCTTTTCATTACACCCCCTCCTCGAGTATTATAGGAAGGCCTTCCCCCATTGCCTCTAAACATTGACCCACCGAAACCTCCCATTCCACCAACTGAAGTTACCTGAAAAATAAATTTCATTCATATTTTCTCTATGCCATAATACAGTATGCCAAAAATTATTATTTAAAAAAACTGCCAAAAAATTAAAAAACATTAAAACTTTAAACAATAACAAGTATTATGCTTGTTGGTATAAGTTCCTACAACCTAAACTACTCAACCAACTTCTATTGATAGTCACTCAATGCTCATCTTTTATCTATGTACAGCCACATTTGAACTCATTTACCCAATTGTAAATAGTTGCAAATACAGAAGCAAATGTGTGATAAACTTCATCCAACTTTGCTTTGGTCTATTTCAGTGTTAAGCCTTTTAAATGTAAGTGTTTGACCACCATTCGAAAATCACTTTTTTCCATTTTTATAAATAAACAAACATTCTTTGCTTCAATCGACAACAACAATAAAACCATGTGCTGGATATAACTGAAACTATAACAGCTGCCTAAAGAGCAGCTGCTTATTAAGAGCAACAAACGAAAAACAAACAATTTTCGATACTACGCATGCCATCTCTTGAATTTTCTAAGGACTTTTTGAACGACCCTCTTAGCTATCATAGGAAGGTAGAATGTTTACGACTGTTTTGTATGTTATTATATTGTGAGATGTGTTCTCAATTACAGTACATAATATTTTGTTACGTTCTCAATAACAAAATCTGTTGAAACATTTCTTTTTTTTAAGTCATTTAAGAGAAATAAGGTTTTAATTATATCCTTACTGCACAATCATAATATAAATTAATTTTAAAATGACTACACAAATTGTATAAACTTATCACTATGAAAATTATTCAATTTATAATTTTAATCAGTGCACAGAACAAAACTTACTTGGGGTTGAACCATCACCGATCGACTAACGCCAATAGGAGCTGCAAGTCCATAGTTTGGTCCCCAAGAGCCAACAACAACACCTGCAATTTCTAACCGGCCTCCAGAGTTTGTAGGTATATTCCTTCGAGGAAGACCTCTATGAGTCATGCCTCCTCTACTGAGAGTTAAATTTCTAGGAGTGCCTGGATTGCCTACTAAACCTCCAGGAATCAATGTTGTAGGGTTTAAACCAGGAATTCTACGTGGATCTGATTAAAATAATAGCTATTTTAGTAGGATAAAAAAAATCTTTTAAATAAATAAAATTAGTACCTAGAACAGTAAAAAAGTATACATTACTATGTCTATTGGAAACAACAAATAGTGGTATAATGCACCATAAAGTTTAAACATCTAACAAGTTTTATAACTACTATAAAACTGATACTAAAAATCTTTCAAAATTATTTGAAAATTTCTATCAACTCCATCGATTCAAAGCATGAAACCGTAAATTAAGTTATTTAAGAAAAACATTTTGTGATAATTGTTTTCACAAGACTGGTTTTTCTTACGTCTAATGCGGATCAGACAGAAGCAGAGTGGAGCGGAGTAGGGCACCGCATCACTTTCAGTAGCTGCTTAAGGGCTACTGCTGTTGCCCTTAACTGTTGCGCTCTGCGCCTGTTGCTTAACTATGTTACAGTATACCTCATAGTATATTCCTAACTAATTGCCTGATCACTGCTCCATGACAGTACTCTGACATACTAGCCAAGTGTCCTGCCAATTTAACTGGTAATTGGAATACTTAGGAAACATGTTACTGAAGCAATTTCATTGGAAATTTTATACTCTTTATCCACGAAGCAGTCAAAATTTTGATAGGTCTTGCTGTTCCGCCAATATTACATATCCAGTTCACAGGAGAATCTCAATAATAAGATCTTTGAGTTTTAGGAACTACTGAATTTAGAGGTCACTTCTAAGGCATCAAAAAGATATTAATTTATAATTTAAATATCAATATAGGTGAAATATTGGTTAATTTTTTCCACTTTTACTAACTGAAACAAGTATAACAGCACCCTTCCTTACATTAGTTTTGGCTTAAAGATCACTCTCACGATTTTCAAGAAGAATTTAAATGACCACTTCCAATCAATGTTTTAAAATATATATGGATCAAAGACAGTTAAAGCAATTTTTTAACATTTTTATGTAAAACCCAGGAACTTATTTATAGGATCTTCAAAGGAGGCTTATAGGATAGCTTTCTGGAGATGTGTGAATTGCATACCTTAAAAAATTAGAAAGGAACATTTTTTGATACGAGAAGTGGTGACAATATTTTTTTTTAATGAAAGTTTTTGGTATCGAACATTATTTTAAAATTTACTGAATGAAAACAACAAATGCCATACCTTGAACAACAACTTGAAGTGGTGGCCTGGCAAACTGAACATTCAAACCTTCCAAGACAGCTTGTCGCATGCGTTCAACTTTCATAACCATTCTAATGCGATGATCACACAGTTCCATGATGTTCTTAACTATTGAGGCTCGAGCTAATTGGTGGTGAAACAACTTTCCATCAAAAAACAACCAAGGACAACACATGAGCCAGGGTACTGGAGCACCACAAGCATCATTAACTAGCAATGCTGTTTCGACTCCTTGCATGAAGATTGTAGCTAACTGCACACCACGTGATGTAACTACTGGTAACTACAAATAAATCAGATAAAACAATACGAGTTAATGGATTACAGATTTGTTTAAAATTATTGCAAATACATACCCATTTAACCTTTAAACGTCAGGTTAGTTCTGTTACCTGCCACTGTTGTACAGTCTTCCATAATAAATAATAAAAGTAACCTTCTAGACAAAACAAAACAATAACTGAACACAAATTACTTACAGCATAGGCGACTGCAGCTGACAGTAATTGCTAGCCTAAGCAAACAATGATAATCCTATCACTTAGTGGAATGAGACAGAAACACAAAATATTTTATAACAAATTATTATTAGACGGAGACTTCAATCGATATCATACTCTTTTAAAACAAAATAATGATATTTCAGATTTTGCGAAATGTGTTAAAGTGATGTAATACTTGAAATAGGAATATGGTGTGTGTGAAGAAATGTTAGGAATATAGGGAGGGAGTAAGATGTTTTCAGTTAGTGTAAGATTGGAAAACTGTGTGTAAGATATGTGCACATACAAAATCATATATATTTTTCATATTTATTTATTGATATACAACTAAAAATAAGTAAATGTGACTTCAATCCACACGAGTTCATGTCAAATTCTATTTTATTGATTACTAGGCTATTCATTTCTAAACACAAATTTTTAACGTTAACTAACCTGTAACTCCTGGTTATATTCAGCATTCATTAACTCTGGCATGATAGCTGCTGTGATAAAAGCATCTAATTCTGGTTTTCGGAGCACTTTCTTGTCTGGGAAAGTCATCATATACCTACATGAAATGTAAAGCCATTATTTAAATTGTGCTTGAATATTTAATGAGTTTAATTAAATAGAATTTCAGAAGCTTATGTATAACTGCAACACCATTTCGGTATAAGGCTAATCCCAAAAAGTATGCCATAACAGAAATAATAATGAAATCAATTAATTGCTTCTTAAGCTCTCAAATCATTAGTGACTCTAACATTTCAAAACTTGTTCAATGAAGTGATCTGTACATCACAAGGTGTATCAGCTTTCATAGCGTTCGATATTTGAATTGCCCGGTCAGACTGGATTGCACAGCTGGATTTCCAGGTCACGTTATATTTAGTCTAAAATAGCCAACGGCCATTACGCTCTAGAACTTGGAACTAGCTGAATGTAGTCAAGCGAGCTCCGCTTCGACAAGATGTACACATAGGATTTTGTAAAAATGTATGGAGAATTACATTCATCTTCTATGCATATATAATAGTGTCATCGAAACTACGTAAAACAAGGTTGAACTCAAACCAGGTAGTTGCAGGTTGGCAATGCAATTATTGTTATTTCTGTCGTAATGCGATATTAATTCATGTGAAACTGCATGATTAATAAGGCAGTGTTAAAAGTAAAAAAGATAAATCTCATGTAAAAGTTACAAAGCCTGATTTTATTAGAAGAGATGTTTTAGGTAAATTAAGATCATTCATCAAGTGAATCTACATTATCAGTAACTGTAACTTAAATTATAATTTTCTTGGTAAAAATTCAACTACGCTTTAACTTAAATTGTAGCTGAAATTTAACATTTTATTATATTATCAAACTTATATTTATTATTAAATTAAATCATTGTAAACTGTATTTCCGAAAAAACTGATAAAATTTAAATGTGAATAATGTTAATAGTAGTTCCGTTATATTTTAACAATACATCTGGGACAATGATGGTACCATAAAAAAAGGCCGATGTCACACTACCTAAACTTACAGAAACAAGTCACAATGGAATACTTGAACATTCAAGTAGATGCTTGAAAGTTTGGTGCAGCTTGATATATTTGTGATTTGTGTTAATCATTTTGCTTTTTTTAAAAATTACTTCATAGTAAATTGCCTAATAAAGCGTTGCGTAAATTGCGTAAAAAGCATTGGTTATCTGATTAGAGGACCAGCTATATATATACTTATATATGGGATTAATTCCTGTGCTTTTTGTGTAATTTTTGTGCAAAATTTCTCCCATGTGTCCTGCCAATTTAACTGGTATATATATATATAGTTTTCTACCTCCCGCGATTGTGGTCCTAGCGAGTATCATTGTACATGTTATTGTGGTCCACGAGGACTACAAATCTGGACCACATTAGGGGTGTCAAAACACTGTCATTTGTGGTCCCATGACGTTGCAGGAGTTTTCGCGGTATTTAGCTCCTTATTTCCGGCGTTGCCAGTTTGCCTGTGTTATCTTTCATTAGATCACTACTTCTCTGTATAGTAGCCCATGAAGACAAGCAGTGCTGATCAGACTGTGTTTTTGAAGTTACCATGTACAAGAGAGTGAATTCAATTTTCCAGTTGATACCAGGTAAGTTTGAAATTTAACTATTCTTATGTTTTAATCAAATACGAAATAATTTTGATTCGCTTAAATATTTACTATTAACTATGATATTATTGTCATGCACGTAGTTACTAATTATTTATCCTTAATGTAATTCACATTTTTAATGGTTATCTGGGTTTTTCACTCACATTATTGACAGTTTTAAAATATTTTAGGTATATTTTGTGGTGTACTTGTAATAACATGGACAAAATTAAAACTAATGTACACACGTACAGTAATTGGTCATTTCCGCTAGAACCACGCTTTATATTTAGAGTAAGCCTAAATAATATATACAATATTTTTTATATTTTGGATCCTCCAAATCCAAATAGTCTATTTTTGAATAAAATTCCTATTTTTGACCTGAAGGTCCTCCTTTTTTAAGATTGTTCATAAAAGCACAAAAATGTAGGCCTATATTTTTCTTTCAAACAATCAAGTTTATTTTATTGTATACTTGGTTGCCAAAATATATTTTTATAAATAAATTTTATAGTAATGAATTAATTTAATTCAAATTCAAATTTAAATTGAATGCAATTTAATTTAATTTTATTGTAGTGAATTAATGTGATTTAAAATGAATACCATCATGTTTTAGCATTTTAGCGCTTTTTGAAACCACAGGTGTTTGCTTAGTCTCCAAGTATTTGAATAAGTTACAAGTACATGTCACGTGAGGCCTAAAGGTAAAATTACAAAGTTCAGTTCAAGTAACAAGACAATTAAAATTATTAAGCTAGCCTTGATAAAAAGTAAAAAAAAATGGCTAACTTAATCTACAAATTTCTAACAACTGGTAGAACTGAATGTAGGTCATACAATTCGGTAAAACATGGTTCTACAAGTGTTTGAAAATACTTTAAAAAAGATCAAACTGGCTCAAAACGATTGCAGGGATGGTAATTAATTAAACTTGTTTTAATTAATGTTTTATTTAATCGTTTAGAGGTATTTGTGTATTATAGTAAACCAAACACTCCTTCAGTATTTTACAAGTCAATGGTTTCTACAGTTTCATTCTTAGTAGTAATACAGTGATCAACATAGCTAACAATAAAACTCACTTCCTTATTTTTTCATAAAACTTATTACCGAAGACTTGTAATATTAGAAATGACAGTTGGATTGAAAAAGTCGTACGTCGATGTTTGTAGACACATCATGCCGTCATACTAAATAAATACGATGTACGCCAACATTTTTCGTTATACGCAGCTTATAAAATATCTTGTAAAGAATTTGTAGCATACATTTCTATACACTTTTTATAGTTTTAAAAATGTCGCTACATAAGTTATTTAAAAAGTTATTAACAAATTATTATTTAAATTGTTACACAAAAATGTGCAGTTTGAAGCTAATTGAAAATTCAGTTTTACCCAATTGTATAGCCGCATTCAGTACAAATACAATTATTTATTACATTTATTTTTATTTTATTAATTCAAACAAGTTTTTAACTAGCCCAGTTCATTCAAAATTGGTATAGAATCTGAATGTTCTAAACATTCAATAGATTAAATGAAAATATAGCCTAAACAATACCCAAAATAATAAAAGTAAAATTGATATGGCCTGATATTCATACATCTGTAAAAAATCTTTTCTAAGTAGTTTTAAATTTTATCATTTCTGTTAAATTTATACCTTTATTTTTTAATCATTTCACGAGAGAAATTACATTCCCTGATCTAGTTTTTTTTAGAAAAAACTCCGCTTAGACTACTACTGCCTAAAACGTAACTTTAAACGGATAGCAACGTAGGATTTTACAGATATGAATATGTTTTAAGGTTAACTATTAAGAAAAAATCAGAGTTTTTTTATAAGTTTTGTAGCAATATTTTGTTTGACTATTAAAAAGTAAGAAAAGTCTGATTTTTTTTGTATGCCAGCAATTAACTCGTTAAGACCATTGTTACCGAATCACATTGTTTCATTCTTTGTGTATAAAGGAGTTTTATTTCTTGTTTTAAAAATATAATATTGGTTGTAACATATCAAATTATTATTAAAAACCAAGACACATATATTGCATTTAATGGCCTCGCTTTAATTTCGCGATGCTTGTGTGTTTGCGAGTGGTTACACATTAGGCCTACTATGACATAAATATACCTAAGGACAAAAATTATAATTTTAAGAAAATTATTGGTCATAATAACAATAATGATATTATCCATTTGTTATAATTAGAATCTATTACTAATGAGTGATTAGTCAATGTAGGCCGTTACACGGATATCACTGACATGTTTCGCACACGATCGTATGTGTTTGTGTACATATAAATGCCAGTATGTGATTGATGCAGCACCTTTCCTACTTCCTGCGATTCTGCGAAGCACTGCGCGATAGTAGCTGGCTTCAGCATTTCTTAAAGTGTAATCGCTTTAGGTTGCGTTTGTGCCGATAAGGACATTCGAAATGCTCTAAATAAGCACAGCTCGGACTCTTGATATCAATAAATACTCTTGTTAAGCAACAAGTTTTAGGAGAGATAATATTTTGGCATCTTATAAAAACATATCAGCATGAAGATTTTTTTCATTAAGATGGTAGACAGTAAGATTTATGAGACTAATGAGACAACTGTAATTTTCTTTCTTAAAGGTGCAGAACTTCTTGCAGATTGCCAGTCGGAGAAATAAAAGTGGATTTTCTATTTCAACTATTTCTGTAGTGCAACAAACCCATTCTGGAGGCCCATCTAAATTACTAAGTGAACTAAGTGAAATTTATTTGTTTGCTCATTTAAAAAAACTAATTTGAAAGGTTTAGCACTAATGTTACTGAACAGCAAAGAATGTTGTTTTAAAGTTGATGCCAAATCTTTTACTATTCAATTCAAAAGTTCAATTATCCTACCCTCATACTCTATCCTAGTCTATCCTAGAAAAACAATAAAATTGTTTCTTAATATTACTTAATAATAACATTTTAAAAAATTATTTGAAATATATTATTTTTTTAATTAACTTTAAAAATATTTTTAATAAAGTATATTTAAGAATTTCGTAATTTCTAATGAAATTCTTTTTTGTTTCAAACAGGTTCAGTGTCAAACTCAAAGCCTGCAGTATTTTGCTAAATTATCAATCATAGCCTGCAATACTCCCGGATGATCCGCTATCACAATCATATCTCATCTGCATAAACATCTTATTTTAACACCTGCTACAAGAACACCACCTTCCAAAAGCCTCAAAAATGTATGCCATTCAAATATAAGGGGAAAAATCAGAGGAGTTAATATATATCCCTGTTCTAAAACTGTTTGTCAGGTCCACACTCTGGTCTCGGTATCCATATATAGACTACAGTCTTCAAGACTTCTATATATTTGATACAAACACCCGTAGAATAAAGTTTATAGTACACATATTGTCTGATTGGAGAGTTAAACGCCACCTTGAAGTCCACAAACAACAGTAAAGTTTTCACCTTTTTCTTTTACCTTCAACCTAATAATATTTGTAAGACTGAAAATGTTATCACAAGTACTATAACCCTTCCTAAAACCAGCCTGAAATTCGGTTAGTACTTCCTTATTCAAAACCCATTCCTCCAGTCTCTTAAGCAGCATCCTCGTGAACAATTTAGAAACGCAGTCAGCAAAGGATATTCCTCTGCTGTTACTTACACCATTTAAATTCCTTTTCTTAAGAAGTGGAAAAATTATTGATTTTGAAAAGCTCCTTGGTACATTTCATGTATTGATGTACTGAACAATTATTTTATTTTATTGTCTCATTTTGTACGTCAATTTATAATATATTTTGTTTTATTTAATATTTGTTTCAAGTTATTTGTACTAATAAAATTGTTTAAGATTAAATTTGAATTTATTGAATTATTTTTCATTTGAAATATATCTTCTTAATCTCGGGTTACTGGTTCATTTGGCGTTTTAAATTTAGGTTTACTATTGATGTAGCCAACAGCAAAACTCGCATGTACGGTCATAGGATTTAAAAAAACTTTTAAGCCAGAGGTTAATAATTGTAATAAACTTTCTATTATTACTGACCAACAGCTGAATCAGCATGTACGATTGGAAAAATTAATTTGAGTAAAATCTATATTAAGTAATATATTCAGTAATCAATAGCTATTGATTATATCAGTGATTGACAATATATCAGTGATCAATAGCTAAATAAGCATGTACGATTGGAGAAATTAATTTATGTCAGATTCGATTTTATTTACCAACAGCTAAAACAGCATATACGGTCGGAAGGTAACCAAGAGCTAAATCAGGATATATGGTTAAGCTATTATTAAATTTATTATTAATACTGACTAACAGTGATAATTAAAGGCTATTGGTCAAAAGAGATAATTCAAGCATATATAATTCAAACAACTGTATATGTAACTTTTGCAAATAGTGTACCAACATTACCACTAGCACTAAGAATAAGTTTTAAATAATAATTTTTTTAAATGTTCATAGTACTAAATATTTAGGTGTTTTCTTTAATAGATATAAGAAATGGACGGATCATATAATTAATTTACGTAATAGAACTAAGTATTTGGTATATGTGTTTGTTAAATTAAAAAAGATTATGTCAAGTAAAACTATATAAAAATATATTATGGGCTTTTCAACAGTATTGCCACATACGGTATAATAGGCTGGGAGCATATTATAATTCTCCTTGCCATTATATAATTTACAAAAAAGGATGTTAAAAATAATATGTAATGATGCTGAATTTCAAAAACATATACTAAACGTAAATCAGAGTTATATTTTGACAGCGTTGTTAAGAAATTATTATAATTTAAGCAAGGAATTTATAAATAGTAACAGTATTACAAGGCATAAGTCTATACAAATACCTACTGTATATAAAGAACCTGGTAAAAAAAAGAATATAAACACAGCTATTATGTATTTTAATAGACTAACAAATGACCTAAAAGCTATTTCAATGTAAGTAAGGACACACTAAAAATAAATTGAAAAAATGGCTGCTTCCAAATGCATCGTTACCATAGTCATTAATTGGAAAGAATTATATAGATATATTGAAATAAGTTATTGGTTATGGTTTCTAAGGTAATGTATGTCTTGGAATTTGGTTTGGATTTAGTTTTTTGGTTTCAGTTTTAAGATAAACTATGTATGATTGTTTTATATTAAACTGTGCGTGCCGTATACAGGTAATTTATTACCTTCTATGGGAAATTTGTACCAGTAAATAAATAAATAATAGGAAAAAATATCGACCATAGACAAATTGTTATTAAGCCAACAGGGATAATTCAAGCATTCGCATATATATTTAATTTACCAAAGTTATTTTTTCCAGCTGTCACATTTCTATTAAAAAAATGAAGACACTCTTTTCAATTAAGATATACAATCTATTAACACACTTGTGATTATTAACTTTACTTTCCAGCACTGGTTTTATAGTTTAGGCTTGTAGATTGAATGTAATAATTAACATCATAATTTTTATATGATTTAATTCTTATATGTTTGTTATATGCTGTAAGGACATTTCAAGAGCTTTTATAACTATCACATAGATACATTACTTTTCCCGTTTAAATCAATTTACTAAAAATATACCAGTTCATAGATAAACTACTTCTTACGCTAGATTTTCAATGTACTAGAACACAGCTGTTCAATACTTCTTTATAGGATAGATCCATTTTAGTTTAATTTCTGAATATATTTGTTGACGGAAGGAAATGAGGTCTATATTTTAACTCGATGATCTTGCTTTTGGTTTGTTTGTTTGTTACGTGATTACTCTTGAACACTTTGTCCGATTTTTACGAAATTTGGTAAAAACGTATATGACATGAAGAGCATTTGCTGATTAGTTTTGGACTCCGTTGGTACACCAGGGGTCACATGGGGTCATTTTGCAATTTTCGTAAATTATTTTTATTTTCTTAACAAATAGTCGTTGAGCTTTGAAATTAAGTACTTGAGTAAAATATGAGCCACTACATACATAAAAAATTTTAAGTCCCAAAATTGCACAACGGCTGCTTGATAATCCAAATTATGGGCCTGAAAATATTTTTCTTTTCTTTGAAACTTATCAAGTGGGGTATAAAACGAAAGGTCTTGATTAGTACAATCCAAATTTAACAAATGTTAGCTCCTTGAAGCGCTAAATGCCCCATGACTAATATTTTTGTATTTTCTTTAACTTTTTCATCTTTTCAATAATTAGTTAGCATTGAAATTCAAATAAATTAGAGATTTGGTGCCTCTAGAGTGCAGGAGACCCATTAGGGCAGTTTTTGTTTTTATATTTTTTAAATCTTTTTACAAAGCTTTGTTAAGCTTTGAATTTTTTTTACTTCAGTAAAATATCAATTACTACACATTTTAAAAAAATTCAAGGTTCATAAATGTAAGATTTCATTTTAGCGGCCCAAAATATAGGTTGAAATTTTTAAAATTGAAATCAATCAATTAGGGTCTCAAACCAAAGATCTTGATTAGTACATTCCAAATTTAAAAAACTTCAGTGCCATGAGCCGCATGATGACGGTCAGTAATATTTTGGACTCCTTAACGTGTCAGGGACATGTGACAACATTTTTGCATTTTCAGTAATTTTGTTATTTTTAAAAAAAAAGTTGTTAGGCTTTGAAATTCATTACTTGAGTAAAATATGAGTCAATGCGCATTAAAAAAAATTGAAGGCTCAAAAATGCACGATGGCTGCTTGGCGGTCCAGTATATGGGCCAGGATATATTTTTTTATTTGAAACCTATTAAATGGGGTATCAAGCGAAAGGTTTTTCATGAAGGTATTAAAATCTGACAATTTTAATAACTTTAGGTAATTTTTAATGTCTTGAAAAACAATAAAGGTCGATGGTGTTTACATAACAACACAACTAATGTTTGTGTTTTGACGATACTGATTGAGGCCTACAGTTCACAGAACTACCAATGAACTGAATACCATGTCACAAAATACAAGTATATTGTTATATGTTGAATATGTTTTTGTGTTTTAATTAATCGTTTATTTTCATTTATTATAAATATTTCTAGTTATAGGTTACTGCAATACCTAGCAAATGCCTGCAAATATTGCAAATTAGGTTTACTAATTAAATATTAAATAAATAATTTAATTTATTTAAATAATTTAAATAATAATTTTAATTAAATACTAATCAATACATGCAGGTTATTAACCTATTTTCGTTAACAAGTTCGGCTTCATTTATTACTTTCCAATTTTGATTTATATTAGGGTCTATAGTTATTTTATCCAAATAGTTATTTTATCTATTTCAATTTACCTTCAAATATTATCAAATGTTATTAATTTATCTATTTTCTTCAACAACTAGACTGTAACCGAGTAATATCAATAGCCTAGTTTATTTTAAATCAATTTCCAAAAGACTTCTTGTAAATATCATTACATTACGTATGTTTGTTTTGGCATATAATTAGTTTCGGTTATTGTTCCTGGAGCGACATCACACGCCACTAGGGTTGACATCGTTTTCCGGCCTCGATTAGCATGAGCCAAGCATCTTCATCATTTCTATTTCGGTGCTCACTGGCCAAAATCAATTGTTAACAATATGGCCATTTCCAGCGTACTTTGAAATTATTCATTTTGAGAAGTAATTCTGTTGCTGATGGACAAAAATACATTCGGATAATTTTATTAGGGTTAGTGTTGCCAATAAACTACTAAAAATGGTGAAGAAACAACAAGAGATCGTATGTTTCAGAATAATAAATAATAATATTTTTACTAACCCATACGCAAAGAGTCGAATGTCGCATTGGAAGCTAAGCAGGCCTTCATCAATATACAAAATAAATCTGGCAACATTGCAGGCGGACCACAATTAGGGTATATAACTACTTGTCGCTCTGGCCCACAATCAAATGTAAAATGATACGCAGTGGGACCACATTCAAGGGTGTTTTGATACCTGGTGTCAGACAATGGTTGTGGACCACATTTGATTGGGAGGTGACAGATGCAATTACAAAAAACTGTTTGAATATTTTTTCGTGAAAAAGAAATTCAAGACTGAAAGGTATATTTTTGTACTTGGACCCAAACCGTTATTATCATTTATCATCAGGCTTCAGAAATATATAGTGCTTAAAATGGACTACAATTGATGGTATTTTGATAGATGGACTACAATAGGTGGATCTAGGTAAATATATATATATATATATATATATATATATATATATATATATATATATATATATATATATATATATATATATATATATATATATATATATATATATATATATAGAGAGAGAGAGAGAGAGAGAGAGAGAGAGAGAGAGAGAGAGAGAGAGAGAGAGAGAGAGAGAGAGAGAGAGAGAGAGAGAGAGAGAGAGAGAGAGAGGAGAGAGAGAGAGAGAGAGAGAGAGAGAGAGAGAGAGAGAGAGAGAGAGAGAGAGAGAGAGAGAGAGAGAGAGAGAGAGAGAGAGAGAGAGAGAGAGAGAGAGAGAGAGAGAGAGAGAGAGAGAGAGAGAGAGAGAGAGAGAGAGAGAGAGAGAGAGAGAGAGAGAGAGAGAGAGAGAGAGAGAGAGAGAGAGAGAGAGAGAGAGAGAGAGAGAGAGAGAGAGAGAGAGAGAGAGAGAGAGAGAGAGAGAGAGAGAGAGAGAGAGAGAGAGAGAGAGAGAGAGAGAGAGAGAGAGAGAGAGAGAGAGAGAGAGAGAGAGAGAGAGAGAGAGAGAGAGAGAGAGAGAGAGAGAGAGAGAGAGAGAGAGAGAGAGAGAGAGAGAGAGAGAGAGAGAGAGAGAGAGAGAGAGAGAGAGAGAGAGAGAGAGAGAGAGAGAGAGAGAGAGAGAGAGAGAGAGAGAGAGAGAGAGAGAGAGAGAGAGAGAGAGAGAGAGAGAGAGAGAGAGAGAGAGAGAGAGAGAGAGAGAGAGAGAGAGAGAGAGAGAGAGAGAGAGAGAGAGAGAGAGAGAGAGAGAGAGAGAGAGAGAGAGAGAGAGAGAGAGAGAGAGAGAGAGAGAGAGAGAGAGAGAGAGAGAGAGAGAGAGCTGAAAGCACAGCCACCATATTTAAACTGTTATAGTGCATATTACTGGCCTGTCGACTGAAGGCAATTATTCTTGCTTGAGATTTTAAAAATATAAATTCTCATAAAGTAATATAAATATAAATACCTTAAGACAGTAGCCATGATTAGCAGGTGTTGAGGAACATAATCTGGATTTAACATTAAAGGATTGTCAGACCTCATACAAGTCAAATATGCCCTAAGCCTCCTCCTCTTATCATCAATAGTAGTACTGAAAACAAAAATTAATACTACTGTCAATAAAAAATGATAGTTTAGTTAAAACTTCATAAAATCTACCTAACTCTAAAATCTATCACAAAGTATTATCATGTGTGAATGAACTATACACTAACGAGATGTTGATGCATACATATAAAATGAACATATGTCATTGTTTCCAAAAGGTCTAAAACTAGGTTGTATTAAGTCTTTGTTATATGGTAAGTTAAATCATATACATGCCTAGGATTTATCTATTTTGTTGTGAGACAAATTATAAAATTTTATTTTATTTTATTAACCCTTTATTGTTCCTTAAATATATTAAATCTTTCTGTAATTTTTTTTCTTTATAAAAAT
>JAJIZJ010000688.1:0-30537 GCA_022606455.1 Callitettix versicolor | reverse complement strand
ATATAGGGTTTATAATTCAAAGAATATAGGCTATACTCATAAAGCAAGGCATGTTTTAGTTTCATATATATTTTTCTAGAAGTGCACAAAACTTAACGAGTCCTTTTTCTTCCTAATTTTTTTTTATTTTCTTTACTTGCGCTTTCATCGCAAAACAAAACTCTCTGCATCTGATTACGTGCATTGTATGAAAACTTTGTAGTATTTTGGTTCTAATATTTCAGCATGGTGATACTCTGCACGTTGCAAACTTATTTATAAGTATATCTGAAAATTAATAAAAAAGTTTATAGCATGACCATTAATATTACTACTTTCTTACAAAATAAAACTCAACTTAATGTGTAACGAATCAGATGCTGAAGGAACTCAGCTGATTAAATACGAAATAATATAAAACAGCTGATATTGGACTCGTTATGATCATGACTATAGTATTTACTTAGGTTCACGTATTTATTTATGTAAACGAAAACAAAGATATTTTTAATATAGTTTGAAACTAATTATATATATCATCAAAGATAATAATAGCAAAGCTTTCGTTTTTGCCAGTGACTCTCGAGTTCCACAAATGTATTTTTGTTAGTTTAAAACCACATACCTGTACTTTCCTAATGACTATAATCGCACAATTATGTCATACTTTAAAACAATATTTTCTACACAACACTTCACATTACTTACTGTATCTGGTAAATTTTTTATGTAGTCATCATGGTAAGATGATTCAAACCAGGACTTTGAAATGACATCTTGATTTTACAACTAGACTCAATCTTAGTATGGGTGGTTCAAAATAGTATAGAACCTTTTTTAATCTGATTTCACCATCAAAATTGGTATTAAAGTGTATATATATATATATATATATATATATATATATATATATATATATATATATATATATATATAGATTTATAACTTTTAAATTACTTAATTGAAAATAAACAAAAAATTGTCTGTTTTCAGTACAATTTTAAAATTAATAACAATCATTTATATACAGATTTGATTTAAAATCAGTATGAAAAAAATTCGTTTTATGGCAAAATTTGTTCAATTGTTTTAAAATCATGAAACAATTTATTTCTTCGAACAAAATTTTGTTTAGTCTGATTTACTGTTGTAATTTTGCTGATATCCAGGAATACAGCTTATTGTGTGTAGTATGCTTTGTGTTTGTTCGTTTGCAGTACAAGTACAAATATATAGTAAAAATTGTTTCTGAATATTGCAGTGAGAGTTTAAGAAACAATTTGAGTTATTTTTGCTGCTTAATTTGAAGTCTACATGATTTATTTATTGCTTTGTACAGGTATATTTTAAAGTACATTTTGTACGTTGATTTAGGTTGTTAATATTCATTATAAGCATACCAAAGTAGACATTAAAATGTTGAGGAAAATAAATCAAAAGTGCTATTTTCAGTAATTAGGATTATGACCTATTTTTCCGTCTAGTGGTTTATTTACTCACCTGTAAAGGCTACCGCAATTTCAAAACTCCCCCACTCTTCCATATTCAGGTCGTGTAGAACGAATTTAATTTAAATGAATTTAAATAAATGTTATAAAGTTATCGTTTTTCAGATATAAATACATTTAAAAATGATAAACAGATAAGTAAATATACACTGTGGCAGTTTGGGAGATTTAAGTGGATGGAAATTTTGCTACGTTCCTTCATCTTTATTATTTATATGTGGTCAACTAAAGTCAAACCCATCAAAAATATCTGTATTTTTAAGTTTATACAACCAATTTTTGCCTTTGACAGTATATGTGGTGTATATACTTCCATGCTATATTGAAGTGGAGGTTAGGAATAGTTTATGTTATGTTAGTCGCCTAACTTTGAATCCTACATGATTGCTTTTACTATAGTGTGTATTAAATATATTTGGTATGTTGATTTAAGTTATTCATATTTATTATGAGTACATCAAAGTCTGATTAACTGATTTCTAATGTAATTTTAAAGTTTTTGTAATATATGTTTTTAATAGAAACTAATACGTTTATTTTAAGTGTTCAATAATTAAATTAACTTTCAAAACGTTGCATGCGTTATTTATTCAAGTTACGTTAAACACTGTAGGCTAGCATATATACTTTTTATGTATTTGAATAATTTAATAAAAGTTTGTATATAAGTTAATAATAAGTTTATATATTTCCAAGTTTAGTTAAAACAAATTTTCCAAACACGTTTTCTATACTTTTATTACAAAAGGCGCGCCAACGTGCAGTAATCTGGTATTTTTGTTCCAAAATACGCCAGATTTATGGCAAACATTGCCTTTATCACGTAAGTCTCAAAGGGACGCGGTAAAACTGTTAAGTCGCCAAAATATTTTACAAAACCCCGTAATCCTGAACTATCTCTCAAGTCGGCTTATGGGTTGTAACACTACTGATCTGTATCCTGTAATTCCTACTACAAACGCTGTGTATATTTCACTTGGTTTTATTTACTAAAGGTAAACTTAAACTGCTGATATTACTGTGTTTGTAAAAAGAATGAATGAAATATTTTAATACATAAACAACAATTAGATTAAACGGTTTTGCCGGTGGCACGAGCTGATTTTCCCAGTTACGAAAGTATCCAGGCAATTACCAATTTTTTTCAACACGTATCAAGTTTTAGAGCTGGTTTGATGTTGTATTTGCGGGTCGCGGAATATGTTTATATTGATATATAACAGTATACGGGTGTGTTCTAAAAGTAACGGTAATTTTATTTTTTTGAACAAAATATTTATTTATTCGTCTACATAGATTTTGTCGCTTTTAAATAGCTTTCACCATTGAGACTATGCACTTGCGTCTTCGCTTCTTCCAATCCTGGAAACACTTCAAATTGATCTTGAGACAGCCTTTAGTTCTTTCAGCGATGAGCTTTAATGTCATCTAAGGTACAAAAACGACGGCCGTTTGAGGTTCTCTTTATTTTGGAAATATGAAAATCACACGGAGCCATGTCTGCTGAATTTGAGGCTGGGGCATTTTCAATACTTGCTTTTGGCCACAAATTCACGAATAAACAAATGAAGCGTGACCTGGTTTATTATCGTGGTAAATGCTATGGATTGTTTTTCCACAGAACCTTCACGTTCGACCGCACTTGTGAAACCTTTTCGGTCTTTGCGAGCCGGAATGCCAAAACTGGGATGATTGAGTTTAAGTTCTGATGTTATATCCGTTAACCCATGTTTCGTCACCTTGTTATAATACATGCTCAGTAATTCTGCATTGTCGTTATTTCATTTAGTGACTCTGAGTTACTTCCATTAGCCGCTGTTTTTGTTCAAATTCAACAATTTGGAACGAATTTTGATGCAACGCGTTTCATTCACAAAAACATTGGAAACAATTTTTCTATTGTTTTATCGGTTTTGATACGTGAGTTTACATGTTCGTCATCTTAAACGTCTTCACGACGTTTAAAGGATTATACCACTTTTAAACTCTTGCTTTACTTATAGCAGACTCACCATAGGCCTTTGTTAACATTTTATGCTGTTAATTTTGTTGGTACTTATTCCATTTTTGACGCATAATTTGATACAAATTTTGATCTATTTAATTTAAGAAAACGTAAATCGCCAATCTCACAAAATCATGTCTAACCTTAGTGGCTGTCACAGACAAAGTCAACAATGAAAACGGCTGAAAGTTTTGATTATACTTTCTGTGGTATGTATACCAACATAATACAAAAATATATTTGACAATCGGACACTTCCAAGCCCACTAAATTTAAAAATTCTCGTTACTTTTTGAAGACATATTTCGTGTAGATTCATATTAAATTAATATAATATAAAGTGTCTGTGTTTCCGCACGGATCGAAATGAGAAACTTGTGCAAGAGCAAAACGCCATAACTGTAAATACTACGGAAATCAGCAAACGTTTGACAAATATAATTATATGGAATGAATCGTTAATTTATGTAGGTAGTTCCATTAAAAATCAGCTGTTGTTATATTAATTTAAATATTAATACTTAAATGTTCTTAAATGATCCCATTTAATTTAAATTTGCCACAAAATTCTGATATTGAACACAAATAATAATGAATATCACTTATCTTGTTTTATCTTTAATTTTAGTTACGATAATATGTCCGAAAACAAGATAAATTAATATTAGCTAGTTTTTAAATAAAAACCTGAAACTTACTGTAATCCTATTAGCTGATCTCTATGTAATTAATATAAAACAGCTGAACTTTAACATACTACCTAAATAAATTAAAGATCTATTTCATATTCTTAAATTTGTCAAACGTTTACGTAGTTTCCAGTAGTATTGCAGTTATCGTGTTTTGCCTCATACGCGCATGCTTCTTTTTCCGTTCCTCGGAAATACAGACATTTTTAATTATAATTAATTTAATATGAGATTTGTAATGCCAAATATGATGTGTGTATAGAAAGAGAAAACACGCGAAACAACGAACTACGGACAAAAACGCAAAACTATTTTTTTCGAATTTCTTTTAATTGATGTCACAAATTGAACTTCTGTCTAATTTAAATTTGATTTGTGATTTTGTAATGGTGTTTCTAGCGAATTCCTACTTTACTTGAAAATAACCTATTGGAACCGACACCATAACGTAGTGAAGTCACGTGTTATAAAACCAGGGGACGTAGCTATGTTTCGTGAAAAACCAGCTGCCGTAAGCGTAGATACGTGTTACAAAGCCAGGTGTTGTAGGGAAATCACTTCGGTCATAAAACCAAATGCCGCAAAGAATTCACGTGTCACAAAACCAAGTGCTGTAAAGTACGTGTCACAAAACTAGGTGCCGTAGTGAAGTAATGTGTTATAAGACAAGGTAACGCTATGAAGTCACGTCATAAAACCAGGAACCGTAGCGAAGTCATTGTGTTATAAAACCATGCCGTAGTGAAGCTGCGTGTTACAAAACCAGGTGCCGTAGCGAAGTGATGTATCACAAAACCAGGAACCGCGTGTGTAGTCATGTGTCACAAAACTAGGTACCGTAGCAAAGTCACATGTCACGAAACCAGGAACTGTAGCGAAATAACGTATTACAAAACCAAGTCCGTAGTAAAGTCACGTGTCACAATGCCAGGTTCTGTAACCCAGTACGGGTGTTATTCATTGAAAATAAAAGAATGCTTTACAGTTGGAGAGTAATGGAAATTCACTAATAAAACAGAATTTAGCTCTGGTCATCATTTACTAGAAATGAATTGATATTTTGTTTGTTAATGACGAATTAATCAGCTAATTATTGATTTACACGTGTTTGTATTGTCAGCGGATCATTTGTTTTTGATGTAAATGAGCAGTGTGTATTGAGACCCAATGATGCATGGCTGGAGTAGGCATCCAATCATTTCGGTACAAGTTGATTCGAAGGTTTTGTGTGAACGAGTGTGCTATTAATGAAACGTAATTTTTAGTTCATTCGTTGAACAAACATAATGGGCAAATTACATTTCAAGAACTCTATATTATATGATAATGCCATATTATATATTATAACACTATATTATATATTATATGATATAAATTATTAAATTATTTGATACCACGGTATGAAAGTAATTCATAGCAAAAATAATTGTAAATTTATTGATATTTGTTTCTAAAAATATTTTTTACGTTTTTCTGTAACTGTATTTATAAAATTAATGGCTTCTTAACATGAGTTTTTAGGAACGTAATTGAAATAATTTTGTCATATACTGTATCGAAATATATTAAAAACTCCCAAATTCATTATAATTTAATGAAATATATTCACATTTCTGGAATCCATTTAAAGAATCCAATTTGAATAGAACAAATTCACGGTTTAAAAAGCACAAATGAAAACACAAAAGTAAGTTTTTGGTTTAAGTTCGTATCATAAATTTCAAATTTGTTATACTGGGACTGATTGATAAATATTGTTTTATGACGAAAATCAGATGGATCATATTGAGAAATAAGACTGGTTTAAATCATACCATGGTTTTACGATGGTCAGAATTAAAGAAAATTTTCAAAGATTCTGTTAGTGAATTAAAAAGAAAAATTGTTCACCAATTTTTTTCTCTCCTTTTTATTTTAATTACTATAGGTTACACACGACAATTAGCATAGCTTAGTTTATAACAACATAACCTCAAACTTATTATAAAACTATCAGCTGATCTTAGCAATTTAATATAAAAACAACTGATCTTTAATATAACTACCAAAATTAGATTAACAATTCACTTCATACACTTAAATCTGCAAACGACTTCTGTTGTTTTGTAGAGTAGTGGTTACGCTTTATGCCTCACACGCTATGGTTCCCGGTTCAATCCACTGTCCCGTGAAATCCAAATATCAAAACCAGCTTTAAAACATGATACATGTTAAAAATAATTGATAATCGCCTGATAAGTTTGTAACAGAGAAAAATCAGAGACCATGTCACCAGCAAAACTGTAATCTATTGTTTTTATGTATTTAAATAGTTCATAAGTATACTCAGCAGGATGATGATATTAGTCAGTAATTATTGAGAGGATTTAGGCGTCCCTCAAGGTATCCGAGTCTAAATACATACTTATACTTCTGCAACACTACACTTACGACTTTAACACTTTACACTCACAATTACAATTAGTAAGCATGATAAAACCCTCAATGTAATTTTCGCCTTTAATATAAAAAAATAAATAAAATGAAATAAGTTAATAAAATCAAAAGAAATCAGCTGTTAAATTTGCTATAAATATGCTACCCTGCAAAGTTTAAATTAACTCGAATAAATAACGAATGCAACTTTTTGACAGTTAATGTAATTATTATTTAATCAGATGAAATTCATAAGCTCCCAAAAACTTTCAGACACAATAATTACTATTGTAATTTTCACAGGTTTTTCAAATTTTTGATAGGTTTGACTTCGGCTGAGCCGCATATACAATATAGACTCAAGGATTGTGACAGGTCCCTCCCGCAAAATCATCCAAACTGCACAGTTTATATTTACATATATGTTGTCATTTTTAAGGTGTCCACAACTGAAAAGCGAGAGTTAAACATTAAAGGCGTAAATAGCTTGACGACATAGTAAGAATTTTGTGTTCAGCAAAAAGCAAAGAACGATCTGAAAATAACACTTCTAACCATGTTCCTCAATATTGACGTGTCTACGGCTGAATTTAATTTACTAAAGTTGAGTCATTCTATTTATCATAGTTATTTTGCATAAAAGTAAAAATGATAGAAATTATTAAACTGCAAATGTGTCAGAAAATTTAAAACTTTAAAAATTTGGAACGTTGACGCTTACAGAGAATAAACCAATTTTTCATCAACGATCACCATTTTATTAGTCATAGTTCCAATATATACCTTAACCGACTTTCAAGAAGGAAAAATTTTATCACTTCGCCATGCAATTAACCTTTAATGTTATAAAATCTCGCTTTTATGTTATAAAAGCCTGAAAAGTGCTAACCTATCATATAAAAACGTTGTTTAATTTGAAGTCTATGTAATGTCCTTTTATTGTATTGTGCATTACATAAATTTGGTAATTTGATTTAAGTTAATAATGAATTTTTAAAATAGTTAAATATATTTTTTAATAATAGAGTTTATTAATTTGTTTTCAACTAAAAAATGCTAAACCTACAATATGAAAATACTGCATACACTGTGGTAATTTGTTGATCTGATGCGACAGAACGCCGCTGCATTAATTGATCTATTATTTTTGCGTTCAACGGAAATCAAACCTGTTACAAAATTATTTATTTTTTTTTACACCATGGGTGTTTGTTCGTTTGCGATACAAGTACAAATATATTATATATGTTACGATTTTTGTGTGTGTTTAATCGTCCGACTATTGTGTACAATTTGGGCTAATGCAGACGATGAGCTGATTTATAGCGCGTATGAAAATACAAAGCTTTCTTAGACAGGAATCGAACCCGGTCCTATATTGCAGAGGTTAAGAAACAGTACTTTGCTGAATTATTGCTTTGGTACAGTATATAATTGTACATTTTGTTAAGTTATTAATATTTAATTTAATAATATTAATTTCAAGGGACAAATAAAGTAGACACGTCTATGTTGAGGGCAATGGAAACAAAAGTGCTATTTTCAGTAATTAGGATTATGAACTATTTTTCCGCCTAGTGGTCTATTTACACACCCTCGTAAAGGCTACCATGGTTTGTAAACTCACTCTTCTTCTTCAGGTCGTAGTCGAATTTAATTTATGAATTTTGTGTTAAATTTAAATACAACGATATAAAGTTCTTCGTTTTTCAGTTATGGATGCCTTAAAAATGATAAATATATATATAAATATACACATCGGCAGTCAGAGATTTATGGCATGGAAGTTCGCCACTTTCCTTCATCTTTATTGTTTAAATACGGCTCAACCAAAGTCAAACCTGTCAAAAATTACTGTGTGTTTATTGTAAATAAGTATTATCAATATTTGTTCCTTCTATAAGTACAAATATATTCTATGCTGTAATGAATATTTGAGTGGGAGCTGGTTATGTTACTGTTATGTTGGCTGCCTAACTTGGAAGCTCTCCACACGTGGTTGCTTACTATATTTGGTATTCTATAAACATATTTGGTCTAAGTTGATTTAGTTATAATATTCATTATATGTATATCAAAGCCTGATAAACTGATTTTGTAAAGAATTTCAATATTTTTGTAAAATAATTTTTTTAATAGAACTAATTTGTTTATTTTGGGTGTTCAAATAACAAAATTAACTGTCAAACGTTGCACGCGTTATTTATTCAAGTTATGTTAAACACTATAGGCTAGCAAAATTATACCTTTTACGTATTTAAATAATTTAATAAAACTTATAAGTTTGCATATATCACTGCTGGTTATAAACAAATTTTCTACAAACATGTTCTTTATATTTTTATTATAAAAGGCGCGCCAAACGCAGTAGCTCGTGATAGTTCTTGTTTCAAAATACGCCAGATTTATGGCAAAAACATTAAACCTTTATTACGTGAGTCTCAGCGGACGCAGCAAAATACCGTTAAGCCGCCAAAATATTTTACAAACTCCTGTAATCCTGAACCATCTCTCGTTACATTAAGGGTTGGAGCTTTACTGATTTGTGAAGCCTGTACTCCTACTACAAACGCTGTGTATACTTCTCACTTGGTTTTATTTGATGGAGGTAAAACACAGTAAGACTGCCGTCCCTACTGTATTTGCAAAAAGAAGGATTGAACTATTTAAATACATAAAGAAATAGATTGGTTTTGCTGGTGGCAATGAGCTGGTTTTCCTCTGTTAAGAGCGTATACAAAAAATTATCAATTATTTTTCAACACTTATCAAATTTTAGAGCTGGTTTTTTATGTTGATTTTGCGGTCATGTGATGCGAGAAACATGTTTATATTGATATATAATACAGTATACGAGGTGTGTTTCAGAAAGTAACGAGAATTTAAATTTTTGTACAAAATATTTAATTATCTGTCTATTGATTGATTTTGTCGCCTTCTGCAATAGTCTCCATTGGAGATTATGCACTTGCCTAGCGCTTCTGTCCAATCTTCGGAACACTTCAAACTCATCTTGAGATAGCCTTTTAGTTCTTTCAGCGATGAACTTTAATGTCATCTACGGTTGTAAAACAATGGCCCTTTAAGATTCCCTCTATTTTTGGAAATAAGAAAAGTTACACGGACCCATGTCTGGCAAAATATGGAGGCCGGGCATTACTGTTTTGGGGCCAAAAATTCACGAACAAACAATGAAGTGAGCTGGTGCATAATCGTGTGCCATTAGGTAGTAATTTTTATTGACCGTTTCAATCTGTTGGCAGGAATTCATGATGCACTACGGCATTAATATCGAAGAATTCAGTGAGCATAACTTCTACGTTCGACTGCACCAGACGAGTCTCTTTGGTCTTGGCGAGCTCAGAATGCTCCGCTTAAGTGGGATTATTTTAGTTTCGGCGCGTTATATCCGTAAACTCATATTTCGTCACCTGTTATAATAAGTTTCAGTAACTTGTTGATTTCTGTTTAGTGACTTCTGAGCAACATCCATTCGCCACTGTTTTTGTTCAAAACCAACAATTTTCCGGAACGAATTTTGCCACGAGCTTCAAACACACAAACATTGCTCAACATTAGTAGTATCGATTATGATCCAACTGATAAGCCAATATCATCAGCGACCTCTAATTGTGAGATTTAGCGATTGTTCATAACCATTTCTTTTACTTTTTCCACGCTTTCATTGGTTGTTGATGCGTTGTAAGGCGTTCGTCATCTTCTGCCAATATATTCACGGCCTTCTTGGAAACGCGTATACCATTCGTAAACTCTGCTTTACTCATAGTAGACTCACCATAGGTCTTTGTTAACATTTCACACAAGATTTGTTACACTTTATTCCATTTTTTTTTAAGCAAAATTTGATACAAATTTTGATCCATTTCTTTAATAAACGAAAATCGCCGAGCTCATAAAAACAGTTATAAACTTATGGTGCTTGTCACAGACAAAGTCAAAATGAAAACAGCTGAAAGCTTTATCATACTTCAAAGGCAATGTATACCAATATAATAAAAATAAATGATTGATAATCATACTCTCAAGCCCGAGAAATTTTAAAATTTTCGTTACTTTCTGAACACAATTCTGCATTTTGCGTAAAATCATATTAAATAATTATAATTAAAAGTATCTGTGTTTCCGCCCGATCGAAACGAGAACCTGGCGCGTGACGCAAAACGCGATAACTACAACTAATCCCTATGGAAACTTCGCAAACGTTTGATAAATTTGTATATATGAAATGAACCGTTAATTTTTGTAGTTATATTAAAAGATCAGCTGTTTTATATAAATTTTCAAGATCAGCTAATAGGTTATAATAAGTTTCAGGTTATGTTGTTAAAAACTAGGTAAATGTTAATTTGTCGTGTTTTCGAAAAGTTATCGTAACTAAAATTAAAAAACTTGATATGACGCAGTGATTTTTATTTTTGTTAAATAGCAGAAATTTTTGGTGATAAATTTGATTATGGGGACCATCTGAAGAGAAAATTTGAGACATTAATTCTTTCTTCTAAAAATTTACACGTATAAGTATAAATACTATATATGATTAAATTTCAACAAAAATGTAGGCACAAATAATATTTTAAAACATTTTATAAAAGGTCAAAATCGGTACTTATTTCCATTGTCCTGGTGTAAGTCTTTTCTGTCGATAGAATTTTTAACGGTAATTTTAATAATTTTCAGCATATTAATATGCGCAGCAACGTTCACAAAAATTTAATCTTAAAACCTAAATCGAAATGGGCAATGAATAAGCTCATTATTGTTTTCTTTTATCATCGCGTCTCACATGTTTTTATACTTAGGAACTCAAAATAAAATGGGCAGAATTTTAATTAATCTATTATGAAACGAAATGGACTCGACAAGGAACCGAAATATCGGAGCCGTTAGGTTTTGTGACCAAAATTAAGGTAATGAAAAAATAAATTGATTTCGTAAAATGAAGAGGTGACACAGCCAACAAAATGGCGGGAAGAGAAATAAAAACTTTTCCATTACTTGAAGCAGCTACTTTATATTTCGTGTGATTAATGTAACAGACTGAGTGTTTTTACTTTAAGAGATTTTGTTAATTTTACAAGTTTTCCAGTCAGTCGACCTGTTTTTAAATGAATCGGAAGAAAATTAAACCCATTCTTAAATAACTTTAATAACCGCGACACGAAGCTGTCTTGTTGACGTAATGATAGATACTTTCAAAAAAGTATCAAGCTCTTTTATATCTAATTTTTACAATCATAATCAACATTTTAAGCTGTATGATACGTTTGTATTTTATACATTAAAATAGTATGGAAATAGAATATGTCAAACTAAAATTATATTTAATGAAAATTTAAACGTTAATTATAAAGTCAAATCAGACTAAATAAAATTTTTGTTCGTAGAAATAAATTGTGCCATCATTTTAAAATGATTGAATTAATTCTGGCTGAAAAACTAAATTTTCATACTGAGTTTAAATCACAAATCTGTTCAAATAGTTGTTATTTCATTTAAATTCACTGAAAGGCAGGCTACAAAATGAATCCTAGATCGCGGTAAGATTTTTTTCTGGTTTTCACCAAAAAGTAATATATATATAGATAGATAGATGATGATAGATACATTAATGCTGATTTTGATGGTGAAATCAGATTAAAAGCTATTTTTTAATTAGTTCACTGATCGTGTTTTTAGCTAGTTTATTGCAGACAGATAATATGATTATTTACTCAAATTCCTTGTTCTAGAAATTTTGTTTTTTAGCTGTACTTTTTGCAAAAATGCTATACCACTTTAGGTATTGTTATATTAAAATTTCTACAATTTATTTTATAAAAATATTAATTTTTCCTGGTTAAGCCCAGAGCTTTTGTGTACCATTATTATCACTTCACCTTAAACTGACTCAAGCCATTCCCTTAAGGAGCCCATAATCTTGTGTGTTGTCCTTGTTGAACTCTCTTATCTCGTTACATTGAGATCCAAGAGTCTCTTTTTCATCCAAACCAAGCAATCAATGGTGTTATTTCAACACCCCGCACAATCGATACACTCTAGTGTGAGATTTGGTAACACCTCCACCTTACGTAGATGGTTCCGGGATGTAGCCAGCAAACTCAGATCATGGCAACGACCTGCCCCCAGTGGGACTCTCCTGTTAAACTGAATAAGGTCCTTAGTCAGCATTATGTTGCACCGAGAGAGAAGTTAGTTCCTCTCCACCTTTGGTCTGGCAATTATATTGATATAAATTATTCGCTATGAAAGTAATTTTTAGGCACAAAATATTGTAAATTGATGGAAATTGTTTTTAAAAGTGTTTTTTTATCAGCATACTGTTCCGGAATATAGAAAAACTGCCAAATTTATTATAAATTGATAAATAATTTCCCATTTAGAAATACAGTTAATGAACTTAATTTTGAATAAAACACTGTTAAAACACCAAAAAAAAAAAAAAAAATTGAATAAACAAATTTACGGTTTAAAAAGCGTAAATGAAGAAACCCTAAAAAGCATGTCTGATTTTATGTTTATTTTCGTATTATAAATTTCAAATTATCTTACTGAATTGATTTATAAATTATGCTTATGATGAACTAAAAAAGTAAAAATCTATTTATCATTTTTTTCTTCCTTTTTGTTTTAATTACTACAGTTTACACTAATGACAATTAGTATAGCTTAGTTTTCAATTAACATAACTCAAACTTATTATTATACGAGGTTTGTCCAATAAATACGCGAACTGGTCGAATATGGTGGCTATTATGGAGAGTTAATACGTCCACTGGCCTCACGTGTTGTCTGGGACCCAATGAGCCGTCAAAAGTTGGCAGAACGTTACGCCAGGCGGATCTTTTGCATGAGTTATTTTTAGTTTTGGCATTATTTTTTGATCGTCGATATGGAAATTGGACCAATTCACTGAACAAACGAATTAACATCAAGTTTTTTAAAGCTTGGTAAAATTACCAAGAAATTGCTGGAAATGTTGAGAGTTGTTTGATGGTGATAATGCTATGAAGAAACAGCCATTTTGGCAAGTGGGATTAAGCGCTTTAAAGAAGGTTGAGAAGACGCCATCGATGATGCAAGAATTGGACGACCTTCAACCTCTTGTGTGCATGAAAAATATTGATCGTGCGCGGCGTCTTTGTCCTTACTGATCGCCGAAAACTGTCCGAATGATAGCTGAAGAACTAACAAAATTGTAGAGTAAAATCAACAGTGCACAATACAATCTTAACCGAGCATTTGGGCTTAAGAAAGGTTTGTGCGAAAATCGCAAAGCAAAACCGCTGACTCGCATCAAAAGTTGAGAATGTAAGCTCGACTGGAAAATTCCGCGAAAAATGAGATGCTGGATTCTCAAACAGGTTATCACTGGTGATGAATCGGTTTTTTCTATTCTAAATGCAAAATGCAATGAGGGTACAGCATTAAAGATGTGACACAATAAAACAAGAAACGACGAGGAGACTGAAAAGCCTGACTTCCCTGAGGACTTCCATAGTGGTGCTTTGAAGTGGGAAAAGAAGATGGATAAGGGAATAGTAATGAATGGAGAGTATTTTGAAAGGACAAAAATCAATATAGATGAAATTTGTAAAATAAAGTTTTATGACCTTAGTTCGCGTATTTATTGGACAAACCTTTCAGTCTATCAGTTGATCTTAAGTAATTTAATACAAAACAAATGATCTTTTAATATAATTGACACAAATTAGATTTAAGTTTCATTCCATACAATTTAAATCTGCAAACGCTCCTTAAGCTTGTTTCCGTAGTGTAGTGGTTATCGCGCCGTGTCCACTGTCCCGCGAAATTCATCATCAAACCAGCTTTAAAACTGATATATGTTGAAAATAATTGGCACTGTCTCCAGATAAGTTTGTAACAGAGGAAAATCGCCTTCGTCACCTGCAAACCGTGTATTCTATTGTTCTTGCAGTGCATTTAAATAGTCCATTCGTATACTCTCTGCAGGGGAGCAGACAGACTAGCTTGCACTTTATTGAGAGGATTTGACGTCCTCGCGGTACTGTGGATTCTAACACACACTGACACTTCCTGCAACACTTTCACACTTGATGATTTTAACGCTTTAACCTCACACTTACATCTTAGGATGCGTTGATAATAGCCCCAATTTGCTTTTCGCCTTCAAAATAAAAAAATAATAATAAAAATAAAAATATGTATTATAAGAGCTACAACGTTTAAATTAATCTGATAAATAAAGAATGCAAATTTTTGATACCAATGTAATTATTATTTAATCAGATGTTGAAACTATAAGCTCCCCAAAAACCTTATTAGTTCCAATTACAAAAATGTTAGAAAACTAATTTACAATACAAATTCCGTTAATCAGACTTTGATATACTTATAATTTAATATTAATAACTTATATTATCGTGCCAAATTTAATATACTATAGTAGTAAAGGAATTATATAGGCAAACTGGGCCATAACACAATACACCTGTTCTTAATCTCTTCACTACAACATTGAATACACTGTAGAATATATTTGTACTTGTACTGTTTAAAGGAACAAGTTCACCCAGACAGGGGCATGTGCAATTGCTCACTACACAAATCATACATTGTAAATGTTATTAACAGAAACAGATTGAAGTATCTGGGAGATTGATTCTTCTCCCTGCCACTTCATGCCACAGTAAAGGAAAGCAAAATGCTGATATCATACTTTTAATTTAGTTTGTTATTTTTGATAGGTTTGACTTCTTGCTGAAACGCATATACGATATAATATAATATAGACTCAAGAACGTGACAGTGTCTCATCCTGCCAATCACCCAAACTGTCACAGTTTATATTTACATATTTGTGCTTATGGCAATATAACTGAAAAACGAGAACAAACATTAAAAAGGTAAATAGCGTGACGAAATAGGTGGCTGCATTTTGTTTTTAAAATAAGTGAGCCAGCTAAAAGAAACGATCTGAAAATAACACTTCGAACTCATGTTCCTCAATATTGACGTGGCTACTGCAGAATTAAAATTTGGGAAAACGATGAGTCAATCTATTCAATCAGTAGATATTTTTTGCATAAAACTAAAAAATGTCAGAAATTGTTAAATTGCAAATGTGGCCAGAAAATTTAAAAAAGTTAAAATTTGGAACGTTGACGTTTACAGAGAATAAACTATTTTCAATAAATCAACTATCACTCATTTTATTCGTCATAGTTGCAACATTTTGCCTTAACTGATTTTGAAGAAAAAATTAATTTTTATCACTTTTCATGCAATACCCTTTACAACAAGCGGGTTCCTCAGCCGATGGTACGAGGGAACGTTTGTGGTGGTAAGCGTGAGTCGAAGCGTTATATGCAAAGCGAGGACAGTCCAATGGGGAAACCGTTTTCGCTTTTTCGTAGCGCCATCTACGAAATAAAAAAATTGTTTGCTGATGAAGAATGGTTGTCAAGATTGGCTTATCTAGCCGACATTTTTGACAAACTCAACATACTGAACTTGGGACTTCAGGGACCAAACACAACAGCCTTCACAGCCAGTGACAAAATAAAACTCCTTCAAGAGAAAGTTGGTCATGTTTTGTTCACAAACACAGGAGAAGAATTTATTTGCATTTCTAATTCTATCATCATTTTGAAGAAATGAAATACCTCCAATGTCAGATGTGGTTGCAGATATCATTGTACACTTGGAAGCCTTCAAAAGCTTTAAGAAGCATTTATCAGAAGATTATTCAAAAGTGGACTGGATCAGAAATCTTTTTCGGGAACTGCACCAAATGAATTGAACTAAAGGAAGTTTTATCGATCTTACAGAAGATAGCTCCATGAAAGATTATTTTCAATAGAAATCTTTAATTGACTTCTGGGATTGAGATAAACCGAGTACCCTTTGATCTTTCGGCGTTCTTCTTCATCTTTGATGCCATTTGTTACAAGTTACTTGTGTGAGAGTGGATTTTCTGAACACTTGTACATAAAAATAAACATAGAAGCAGAATAAGTGTTAAAGAGGACTTAAAAGAGTGAAGATAAGTTCAATTACTCCTAATGTTGATATTTTAATCACTGTGGGCAACTACAAACAAATTTCTGCACTAAAGACTATAAAAGCATATTTTTGTATGATGATTAATTTTGCTGAGTTTTACTAATTTTTTTCATTTGTATATTTTTAGACCTATGTGGTATAATAAATAAAACTATAAATTAATACCATTTTCATCTTTTTTATTTCTCCTTTATTATAAGCATGTTATAAATAAACAAATATCTAACAATTAAATATGAAGTTTTTCAGAATTTAATCTAAAAAGTCTTTGAAATACTTTTAGAAGAGTAAATGTTATATGTTTATTAAAAAGTATTTATGTCAGATGGTAGGCCAAAATTTCTCAAAATTCAAGGGGTACAATAGGTAGCAAAAAGTTTGGGAAACTCCCGCACATAAAGTATTCCTCTTTTAAATTATAGATGCCTGACAAGGGCTAAAATACTGTTACATAATACATTGCCTAATTTGAAGTTACAATTTCTTTATTGAATTGTGTATATTTTAAGTTTATTAAAACATTAATTTAAACAAACATGTTATCTTATACTTTTTAATACACGTGATTAAGTATATTAGTTGTCCTTTTTAGACTTACGATGAAGGGCTTAATGTGTTTTGCAATAAATTCTGCCTATTTTGAACAAAATATCAGCAGTTACTGCACGTTGGCGCGCCTTTTGTAATAAAAGTATAAAAACATATTTTGGAGAAAATTTGTTTAATTAAACTGAAATATACAAACTTATAGGTTTTATTAAATCATTCATTTACGTAAAGGCATACATAGCTCAATAGGTTTCTAATGCACTTTGAATACCACGCAACGTTTTGACAGTTAGTTTAATTATTGAACCAAAATAACGGATTAGTTTCTATTAAAAATTATAAAACATATAAATTACTTACAAATCGGTTCATCAGACTTGATAATTTAGTACATTATTAACTAAATACACCCTACCAATTATATTTAGTACATACATTTTAAAAGCAATCGTTGGCTTCAGTTAGTAAACTAACATAAATACTCAACTATTCTAAGCTCCTTACTACATTATCTTAATATATCATAGGGGTAACACAAAACCATGCCTCAGTAATTATACATTTTAATATAATTTAATGAAATAGCACAGCAAAACAAACGGGAAGAATTAGTAGTGTATTCAGTAAAGTGCAATTGTATGATGTGGGCTTAAGGTTGGAAGACGCTTTAGTAAAACTGTTTCTAAACAAAAATCAATGCCTAATCTTTATTTATTGTAAAGTAATGAAAGAGTTGACAAATATATTCCTGTTGAAATTAATTTACCTACTTAGCTTATTATGGAGAATATAATACCAGAGGCTCAGATATATTTAAATTTACTTGAACTAAAAGAGCAAAAACGTAAGACTTAATAATGATGAAATGGAAACGACAGTAATAACGATTTTATTCTTCCGTCTAGTGGTATATTTTACTCACCTCGTAAATGCTGAAAGTAGCGTATCTGAACCTCATTGTTTCATCTTCAGGTCGTAATGCAAATGTCGTCAACTCTTCTGCTGAGGTCTTCACAAAGTTAAAGAAAATATTGAAAACACACGTCAAAATACAAACACAATTACGTGACTACAATGTACGTGATAAAATTCAGTTTAGCCAAACACCTGATGGTTATATATATAACTACAATTGGTACCAACACATATTCAAAGTATTACATGTGAGCCGAGACAATGGTTATGAAGCCATTCCAAGTTTAGGATAGAGAATAAGAAACAGAAAACTTTCTAGTGCGATTTCTTAGAAGTGGGGCAGTCAATAAAATATGCCGGATGAGGAGAGACTTGAGCGAACTTCATTTGAGATAAACCCAGTATCGGAAGAAATCAGAAAACGCCGAACTATGTTTTACGCGTTACTACACGAGCAGTAGAATAGAAGTCTCCCAGGACGGCGAAGATAAAATTGTTTATACAGAGTAAATGTGCACGGCAATGACTGAATAAAAGTATCAGCGGGACCTACAACAGATCATTATAGGGAATCTCGTGGATCGCCGAACGCTTTGAACAAATTGCTAGCATTAAATTCAACATAAAACATCACAACAACCTGGAAATATGACAGCTGAGAGAAGGAAGGAGCATTCGATAGGATAAGAAATTTGGGAGGAAAAGAAGGAACAGCGAAGATTAAATCAAGTGTATTTCAAGTTCAACGCTCATACTAAGGGGAAATAACTGATTTTATATATATATATATATATATATATATATATATATATATATATATATATATATATATATAACTTAAGGTATGGTTTTGATGATGTTACTTTTAAAATAAATTTTTTATTAATTTCATACAAAATTTTGATATGTAATTTAAAAATTGATTATAGTTATTCAAGTTCGTTCTGTATACACTGAGATGTTAAAACTGAGTGAATTTCGATTAACATTGAGCTTCTGGCTCTTTCTTTCTCTAGATATAAATATCCTGCTTACAATATGATAGCAACATTGGTTAATACTTTAAATATAGTAAGTTTAATATTTAATCTATGTGCAAGTCTAGACACTTGTTTAGATAATTTCTCTTCATTCCTAGGCAAAATTTTCTGTGTGAAAGAGCGCAGCCTCACCAGAAGCTTTCCTAATTATATTCTGGGATGCCAAGTATAGCAGTCCCGAATCATGACTCTGTATAAGGGCAGAAATGGTCCAAACACTGATGCCAGGTGCAAAGTGGGTTAATCTCTGGATTAATTCTGGAGACAGTATCTGTGTTGATCTCCTGCTGGAGTTCTTGCTTCTTTATATTTACTGAAAACTCTGGTCTTTGGTCTAAACCAGTGTTAAGGCCAGAGGCTTTCCAAAAAAACTTAGGGGCCCACTTTCAGTTGTTATGGAATAGGGAAAGTTTTATTATTGTAAAAGAACAGTATTTTTAGTTGCTGAGCTTTATTTATTAAAATATTCCTTGATGTGCAGGTGGGTGGTTTTATGGTCACACAATTCTTAGTCAGTCTCTCTTGTTAGAAATGTAATAAATATTGATCTATTTCTGGAGTATACTTAATTGAATTGGTCTTTATCTCTAGGGCGGGTGTATTTATATCTACTTCTGCCTTTATTATCTCATGGACTGATAACTTCCAGTCAATTTTAAAATGCGATATTCTATCAAGTGGAGTAGAATTATTTGAATTAAATTTAATGTTACTTCTAATTACATATTAAGTCACAAAAATCTCATTTTCGTGTAAGTTAAACTTTGGCGAATGTTTCTTTGCGCCTGCACAATAAATCATCGCTAGTTAAGCTAAGTGAAGGGTGCTTTTGTATTGATTTAAAATAATACGCATTTAGTTACTTTCCTAAATTATTGTTTATGAAATTTTCTTTCTAATCACTGTCTCTTAAAAACGCTATACCAATTAGGTATTCTCCTGTTGCTGTTGCTCTGCAAATTTATCTTTTATTAAAATATTTATTTTTTTCCTTTTAAGTTTGAGAGCTTTTTTGTGTAATCCCTTATCATCTTAATTCTTAAATTCACTCACAGCGCCTCAAGTGGTTCACTCCAGGAACCTTGGTGTAAGTTGTCCTACTTCTAACTCCTGATCTCTACAAGTGCTGATCCAAGAGTCTCCTTTTCATCCAAAACCAAGTAATCAATGGCAGCCGTTTCAACACTCTGCACAATTTTCGGACACACTTCAGGCGAGATTTGCAATAAATCCACCCTATGTAGATGGTTCTGGATGGGCTGTGTCTGATGACTATGGCAATGACTCGTCCCAGTGACTCCCCATATGTTAAACTGAATAAAGGTCCTTGCTGGTACAGGCTGAAGCCTGAGAGAGGTTAGGTTTCCCCAGTCTTTGGTCAGGTAAATTATATTGAGGAAAACGATCTGGGCTATGAAAGTACTTTTGTACAAAATATTAGAATTGATGGAAAGTGTTTTTAAAAAGTGCTTGTTTTTATTTTTTCTGTCACTGTATTTATAAAATTAATGATTTCTTAATATGAGTTTTGATGAATGTAATTGAAATACTTCCTTTATTATATATCATCTTAGAATATAGAAAACAAATTATAAATCTATTGCTAAACAGGAGCAAAAGACTTTTCCCATTTAGGAAACATAGTTAATGAACTTAATTTTGAATAAAACAACTTGTATGGTCACAAAATAAATGCAGAAACCCAAAAGCATGTTTGGATTTTAGGTTTACTTTGTACTGGCAAATTTCAAATTATCTTACTGAATTGATTTATAAATTATGCTTTATGATGAAACTAAAAGTTAAAACTATTTATCATTCTTTTTCTCTCCTCTTTTGTTTTAATTATTATAGCTTATGACGCTGATGATTTAGTGCAGCTTTTGCCTTTTAATAAATATAACCTTCAAACTTATTTTTTATAGTCTATCAAAGACTGACTGGCAAAGTACTTAATATAAAATAAAATGATCTTTTAAAACAATTCATACAAATTAGATTTATTACTTCATTCATACATTTAAAATCAGCAAACGACTTTGTTGTTTCGTAGTGGCAAGAAGCATTGGTGTCGATACGCATGTGGTTCCTAGCCTAACTCCACTTTGTTCCCGCGGGAATCCAACATCATCAAACCAGCTTTAAAACTTCGATATATGCTGAAAAAAATAATCTGATAATTGCTGGATAAGTTTTTAAATGGAGGGAAAACTGGGACCTCGTTTCACCCAGAAAACCGTAATCCATTATTCTTATGGTATTTAAAATAGTTCATCTGGTATAACTCTGCAGGGAAGTGCAGACGAGCTGTAATTTAATATTGAGAGTGGGATCAGGACGTCCTCAGTGGTACCTCGGAGTCTAAATACACACCGGACACTTGCAAATAATTAGACTTGATGATTTTTAACACTTTATCTCTTAAGACTTCATAATTTAGGATATGATAACAGCCTCCACCTTGCTTTTCGCCAAAAAAATAACAAAAAAAAAAATAAATGAACAATAAATAAAATATATATTGCGACAGGGTCCGTTAACCTTCAAATTAAATCGTTGAGCCTATGTAAAAATATCAGTTTATCTTTAGTGGCTGCAGACAGCTCAATAATGAAAATAGCTTTTGAAAAGTTTTATTTATACTTCACAATCATGTAGCAACATAATAAAAATAAAGGTTTGACAATCGGATTTTAAAGCCCAAGTGAAACTTAAAAATTTCCTTACTTTATATATACACTTTATAAAAAGATATATTCCATAATAAATTATTTATACTAAAAGTGGCACTGTATTTCAGCCTGATGGAAACCAAAATTTATGCGTGGAGGCAAAATGCGATAACTACGCAAATGTTTGACAAATCTTAAGTATATGAAATGAATTTTAATTTAGTAGGTAGGTATGTTAAAGACTGGAATAATATAATAAATTGGCGATCAGCTTAATAAATTATAAATTGGTTTTAAAGCATAACAATGTTAAAAACTAGGCTAATGTTAATTTGCTGTATTCTCTGAATAAAACATCGTAAATTAAAATTAAAAACTAAGAGAAAACAGCAAGTGGATAGTGATTTTTATTTTGTTCAATAACTGAATTTTGTGGCAAATTTGAATTGAGTGGGACCATCTTAGGAACATTTGGGTATTAATACACGCATAATATAAATACTATAAATGATTAAATTTCAATACAAAAATATGTAGGCCTAAAATAACATTTTAATCTTTTACAAGAAGGTCAAAATCGGTATTTATTTCATTGTTCCTTGTAAGTCTATTCATGTTGACAGATTTTTTTAACGGAAATTTTTAACAATTTTCATAATAATAATATGCAACAATGTTCACAATAATTTAATCTTGAAAAACCAAAATCGAATGGGCAATGAAAATGTATACTATCGTTTTTATGATCGCGTATCACATGTTTTTATACTTAGAGAGCGAAAATAAAAGTGACACAATTTTAGTTAATCTATTATGAACGAAATGGATCGACGAGGATCCGTAACATCGAGCAAAGGTTTCTTGACCAAAATTAAAAGTAATGAAAGAAATAAATTGATTACAAAAATGAAGAGGGGTGAAACGTCCAACAAAATGGCGGGAAGAGAAATAAAATTTTCCATTACTTGAAGCAGCTACTTTATATTTCATGTGATTACTGTAACAGACTGAGTGGTTTTACTTTAAGAGTTTTTGTTAATTTTACATGTTTTCCAGTCACTCGACCTGTTTTTAAATTGAATCAAAAAAATTAAATTTCATTCCTTAAATAACTCTTAATAACTGCGACACGAAGCTGTATTGTTGACGTAAAGATAGACATTTTCTAAAAAAAGTTTCAGGCTTATTTTTAAATCTAATTTCACAATCATAATCAACATTTAAGCTGCATACGTTTGTATTTTAAACTTTAAAGTTGTATTGAAATAGAATATGTAAAAGTAAAATCTAATTATTGCAAATTTTAACGTTAATTACAACAGTAAAGACTAAACAAAATTTTTGTTCGAAGAAATAAATTGTTTCATGATTTTAAAACAATTGAACGAATTTTGCCATAAACGAATTTTTTCATACTGATTTTAAATCAAACTGTATATAAATGATTCTTATTAATTTTAAAATTGTACTGAAAACAGACAATTTTCAATTAAGTAATTAAAGTTATATAATATATATATATATATATATATATATATATATATATATATATATATATATATACACACACTTTAATGCTGATTTTGATGGTGAAATCAGATTAAAAAGGTTCTGTACTATTTTGAACTACCTTTTAAGATTGGTCTAGTTGTAAAATCAGATGTCATTTAAAGTCCTGGCTTGAATCATCTTACCATGATGACCATAAGTAAAAATTTACGAATACAGTAAGTAATGAGTGTTTTGTGTAGAAAATATTGTTTTTAAAGTATGACATAAATTGCCAGATTAGGTCATTAGGAAAATTGGTATGTGGTTTTAGCTTTAAGAAAATACATTTGTGGAACTCGGAGAGTCACTGACAAAAGCAAAGCTTTGCTAACTAGCTGTTACCCGTTGCGGCTTTGCCTGCAATTATAATGTAGGCAATAAAATTTATAGTCGATTTTCAAAATCATTTCATTTTAATATATTTCTATTTACAATATTATACGATTTATGGTTTTCGGCCAAGAAATATACATTTTTGCTACTCGATACTCTAAAACAGGGTCCTGTCATATTTTAATAAAATACAATATTATTACAAAGTTACTATTATTCAATTAAACTGGAATAGTATTGTGTTTATCTCAGGTACCTAAACCGTGTTCATACCAAATTGAATCTCAATTGGCCCAGCAGTTAAAGTGTGATTGAATAACAAACAAATAAACAAAAACAAACTTTCAGAAATATAATATGATTACCTGTTACTCGTCACGGCTTTGCCCGCAATCGTAATATACATTAAAGATTAACACGCATGACCGTGTTAGGACCAACAACCGTGTCAGTTAGGTTCTGGAGTACTCTTTTTTTAAAAATAAATAAAGGTTTTTTTAATGCATCACCGCGTTAGGCCTAACAACCATGTTAGTTAACTTATGGAGTATTCTTTTAAAAAAATATAAAGATTTTTCACGCATCACCATGTTAGGCCTAACAACCGTGTCAGTACTCTTTAAAAAAAATAACGGTTTTTTCACGCATCACCATGTTACACCATGTTAGACTTAACAACCGTGTCAGTTAAGGTTTGGAGTACTCTTTAAAAAAAATAACGGTTTTTTGACGCATCACCATGTTAGACTTAACAATCGTGTCAGTTAAGGTTTGGAGTACTCTTTAAAAAAAAATAACGGTTTTTTGACGCATCACCATGTTAGACTTAACAATCGTGTCAGTTAAGGTTTGGAGTACTCTTTAAAAAAAAATAACGGTTTTTTTCACACATCGCCATGATAAACCCAACAACCATGTCAGTTAGGATATGTGGTATTCTTTAAAAAAATAAAAAGGTTTTTTCACGCACCACCGTGTCAGTTAGGATATGTAGCCTAGTATTCTTTAAAAAAATATAAAGGTTTTTTCACGCACCACCGTGTCAGTTAGGATATGTAGCCTAGTATTCTTTAAAAAAATATAAAGGTTTTTTCACGCATCACCTTATTAGGCCCAACAACCGTGTCAGTTAGGTTATAAGTACTATTAAAAAAAAATGAATAAAGGTTTTTTTAATGAATCACCGTGTTAGGTATAACAACCATGTTAGTTAGCTTATGGAGTATTCTTTTAAAAAAATATACAGTATTTTTCACGAATTACCATGTTAGACCTGACAACCGTGTCAGTTAAGGATTTCAGTACTCTTTAAAAAAAATAAAGGTTTTTTTCACACATTACCGTGATAGGCCCAACAACCGTGTCAGTTAGGATATGTAGTATTCTTTAAAAAATAAAGGTTTTTTTCACACATCATCGTGATAGGCCTGACAATCGTGTCAGTTAGGATATGTAGTATTCTTTAAAAAAATATAAAGGTTTTTTCACGTATCATCGTGATAGGCCCAACAACCGTGTCAGGATATATAGTAGGCTATTTTTTTAAAAAATATAAAGGTTTTTTCACGCATCACCGTGTTAGGCCTAACAACCGTGTCAGTTAGGAATATAGTATTCTTTAAAAAAATATAAAGATTTTTCACGCATCACCGTGTTAGGCCTAACAACCGTGTCAATTAGGTTATGTCGTATTCTTTTAAAAAATAAAGGTTTTCTTCACACATCACCGTGATAGGCCCAACATCCGTATCAGTTATGTTATGTAGTATTTTTTAAAACAATATACAGGTTTTTTCACGCATCACCGTGTTAGGCCTAACAACCATGTCAGTTAGGATATGTAGTATTCTTTAAAAAAATATAAAGGTTTTTCACGCATCACTGTGTTAGGCCTAACAACCGTGTCAATTAGGTTATGTAGTATTCTAAAAAAAAATAAAGGTTTTTTTCATACATCACCATGATAGGCCCAACAACCGTGTCAGTTGGGATATGTAGAAGTCTTTAAAAAAATATAAAGGTTTTTTCACGCATCACCTTGTTAGGCCTAACAACCATGTCAGTTTGGTTATGCAGTATTCTTTTAAAAAATTGGTTTCTTATCACCCAAAACCCGTGTTAGACGTATTTTTATTGTTTTACCGATTTACAACATTTTACTGATTTTCGCCGGGTAGCAATTTTGAGGTTATGTTGGTCACTTTTATTTCGATTTTATCGTACTTCTCCTGCTTTCATATTTTGGATTCTTGCTTTTGGGCACATAATAAAGCATTTTAGTAACAAAAATATCGAAAAATAAAGGATATGCTACACTGCATATTTACCATTTTTTCATATAATGTAATTACACAAATATATATACTACCTTACAATTAGCACTCTGCGTAGGGATTTTTTTACATTTAATATTGAAAATTCAACACAAATTGACAAATTAAAGTCAGTTATGAAAAAAATTTCAACTAAAATATTGAAAATGTTACATTAAAAGCAATAATTTTGCAATAAATAAAACACAGATTAAGATTCTTAAAATAGGATTGAATCTATGTTCATCTCAGGTACCTAAATCACAGGTCCAGTAAATAACTACAGTTAACACATGCCACAAAACTAAAAACTGATAATTATTTTGGGCTGGGTAAGTAGTATAATGACGTTTTGTAAAACGGGAATAGGCCTATGTGTATCTCTGATACTTAAACCATATTCGTACCAAATTTCATCTCAAATGGTCCAGTGGTTAAAGCGTGATTGAATAACAAACAAACACACAAACTTTCAGAAATATAATATGAATTAGATATATTTAAATTTATGTAACCAAATATAAAAACGTAAGACTTAATATGAAATGGAAACGAGAGTAATAACGATTTATTTTCTTCCGTTTAGTGATCTATTTTAGTCACCTCGTAAATGCTACAGCGGTTTCTGAAACCTCACTGTTTCATCTTCAGGCCGTAATGTCGGCAATCCTCTTTGAGGTCGTCACAAAGTTAAAGAAAACATTGAAAACACACGTCAAAAATACTTAAACACAATTACGTGATCAAAATGTGCGGCTCAACCGAAGTCAAACCTATCAAAATAACAAACTAAATTAAAAGTATGATATCAGTATTTGTTCCTTTAACAGCACAAGTACAAATGTATTCTACGATGTATCCAATGTTATAGTGATTAAAACAGTTTGTGTTATGTGGTTTTGCCTAACTTGAAGCCCACATGATTCCTTTTACTATATTGTGTACTAAATATATTTCGTATTGTATTTAGTTATAATTATTATAAATATATCAAAGTCTGATAAACGGAATTTGTAATGTAAATTAATTTTTCTAACATTTTTTTGTAATTGAGACTAATAAGGTTTCTTGTGGAACTTATGAATTTCATCTGATTAAATAATAATTACATTAATTGTCAAAAAGTTGCATTTGTTATTTATTCGAGTTAATTTAAACGTTGTAGGCTAGCATAATATATTATTTTATTTTTATTAATTTATTATTTTAAGGCGAAAAGCAAATTGATGCTATTAAGCCCTAAGTGTAAGTGTGAGGGTAAAGTGTTAAAATCCGTAGTGCTGCAAGTGTCAGTGTGTGTTAGACTCGGTACCGCGAGGGACGCTAAATCCTCTCAATAAGTGCAGCTAGTCACTTCTGCGGGGTATAACGAATGAACTATTTAAATACATAAAGAACAATAGATTACACGGTTTGGCAGGTGACGAGGTCTGATTTTTCTTCTGTTACAAACTTATCCAGGCAATTAATAATTTTTCAACATGTATCAAGTTTTAAAGCTGGTTTTGATGTTGGATTTCGAGGGACGAGTGGATTGATCTAGGAACCATGCGCGTGTGAGATATAATGCAAACACTACACTACGGAAACAATGAAATTGTTTGTAAATATATACTGTGGCAGTTTGGGGAGATATGGTAGGATGGAAATCAACCACGTTCATACATCTTTATTAATTATATTCGGCGCAACTGAAGTCAAACCTGTCAAAAAAAGTATTGTTAACTATGTTTCGAGCCAATTATCGTTCCTTTGACAGCACATGTAATACATATTCTATGCTTTCAATATTCTATGCTTTATTGAATATTAGTGGAGCTTAAGGGTAGTGTGCTATTGGTTGCCTAATGAAGCCTCCACATGATTGCTTTTACTATATATTTTTTTAATAGAAACAGATAGCTTTGGTTGTTCAATAATTAAATAACTGTCAAAACGTTGCATGCTTCATTTCTTCAAGTTACGTTAAGCACTGTAGGCTAGCATATTATACTTTACGTATTTAAATAATTTAATAAAACTATAAGTTTGTATATTTCAAGTTTAGTTAAAACAAATTTAAAACATGTTTTTCGCAAACGCAGTAGCTGGTGATATTTCTTTTGTTCCAAATGCCAGATTTATGGTAAAACATTAAGCCTTTATCACGTAAGTCTAAAGAGACGCGGAAAATCTGTTGCCATCAAAATATTTTACAATCTCCCGTAAATCTGAACCATCTCAAGTCGGCTTATGGATTGTAATATCTTACTGATTTGTGTAGCCTGTACACCAACTACAAACGATGTATATTTCTCACTTGGTTTTATTTACGAAGTGAAACTGCCGACCTTACTGTGTTTTTCAAAAGAATGTATGAACTATTTAAATACATCAAGAACTATAGATTACACGGTTTTGCCGGTGGTACGATCTGATTTTCCTTTATTACAGTATCCAGGCAATTACCAATTTTTTCAATATGTATCACGTTGATCATAAAATTCATATATACCAGTGTGTTATGTGTGTCTAGAAAGTAATGATATTTTAAATTTTGAACAAAATATTTATTTGTTCTTCTACATCTATGTTGTCGACTTCAAAATAGTCCCTATTGGAGATTATGCACTTGTGCGCTTCTTCCAACTTCAAATCACTTCAAACCCTGATTTTTATGACAACTTTAGTTCTTTCTAAAGCGATGCTTTTTTAATGTCAAGCACACGGCTGTAAAACTACATTCATAAGAATCCCCTTTTATTTTGTAACAGGAAAAGTCAACATTGAGATATGTCTGTAAATATGGTGCCAGTTCATAGTTACAAATAAAAAATTCATAACACTGTTATTACCACACACTTTGTTACACTCTAATCCATTTTTTTTTAACAAAATTTGATACAACATTTTGATCCATTTCTGGTAGTCAAACGGAAATCGACGAGCCTACAAAAACACGTCTAACCTTAGTGGCTGTCACATGACAAAGCAAACAATGAAAACAGCTTAAAGGCTTATCATACTGCCAAAAGGCATGTATACCAACATATTAAAAAAACGCTTCACAATCGGAACTTCCAAGTTCATGTAAATTAAAAATGTACTGTTACTTTCGAACACACCTAGTATTTTTATAAACTTATATTACTGATTCAGTTACCTGTGTTTCCCCACTGTAAAACATGAACCTTGCGCTTAGACTCAAAACCCGATAACTACAACACTATTGAAACTACGCCAACGTTTGGCAAATGTAACTATATGAACTGGAATCGTTAATCATTAGAGTTATATTAAAAGACTGAATGCCTTACACACCTTCTAATGATTAGTTTAATAGTTATATTGAAATTTCCAGTTTATGTTAAAGAAAACTGATTTAATACAGTATATCTAATTCTAAGCTCCTGCTTTCTGAATACATTACTTAAATCAAATTAAAAACAAAGAGAAATATGAGCAATGATAGTGATTTTTATTTTGTTCATTAAATATGAATCTTGTGGAAATTGAATAAAGGGGACCATCTTAAGATCATTTGAGTATTAATACAAGCATAAGTGTAAATACTATATATGATTAAATTTCAACACAAAAATATGTAGGCTTAAAATAACATTTTAAAACATTAAAAACAAGGTTAAAAATCAATATTTATTTCATTGTCCTGTAAGTCTTTTCATGTTGACAGATTTTTAACGGAACTTTTGAACAATTTTCAGCATATTAATATGCAGCAATGTTTACAAGAATTTAATCTTAAAAACCTAAATCGAATGGGCAATGAAAAATTTACTATCGTTTTTATGATCACGTATCGCATGTTTTATACTTAGGAGCGAAAATAAAAGTGACACAATTTTAATTATTCTATTATGAAACGAAATGGGATCGACGAGGAACCGTAACATCGAGCAAAGGTTTCGTGACCAAAATTAAAAGTAATGAAAAAATAAATTGATAACAAAAATGAAGAGGGGTGAAACGGCCAACAAAATGGCGAGAAGAGAAATAAAACTTTTCCATTACTTGAAGCAGCTACTTTATATTTCATGTGATTACTGTAACAGACGGAGTGGTTTTGCTTTAAGAGCTTGTTAATTTTACGTGTTTCCAGTCACTTGACCTGTTTTTAAAATGAATCGAAAGAAAATTAAATCCCATTCCTTAAATAACTTTTAATAACCGCGACTAGAAGCTGTCTTGCTGACGTAAAGAAAGACATTTTCTAAAAAAAGTCACGCTCTTTTTTAATCTAATTTCATAATCATAATCAACATTTTAAGCTGCTTACGTTTGCATTTTAAACTTTAAAGTTGTATTGAAATAGAATATGTAAAACTAAAATTTAATTAATGCTAATTTTAACGTTAACTATAATAGTCAAATCAGACTAAACAAGATTATTTTCTGAAGATATATATTGTGCCATTATTGAACAAATTTTGAATGATTTGAACAAATTTTACCGGAAAACAAAACTTCCATACTGAGTTTAAATCAAATATGTATAAATAATTGT
>JAJIZJ010000194.1:0-27500 GCA_022606455.1 Callitettix versicolor | reverse complement strand
GAGACTTTTATTGACACATTTCACGAAAAGAGTCAAATTTTAGTAAATAAACTACAACGCATTGCTCCAGGCACTGATTTCGATATGTATCCTTTCATCACCCTCTGTACTTTGGACATTATATGTGGTAGGTATTACGATAACTACGTCTTTACACTGAGACTGTTTTATATGTGTGCCATATGTAATTATGTTAATTTATTATTTCAGTTTTTTATAAATATGTTTTTAAATTAAATAAAATTTTAAGTGGTATATATTTAAATGTAGGTAATTGTTTCACCACTTATAACTTTACTTTTATTATTATACTTTAAAAGCATTAATTTTTCTTTAAACCTTATACAACTGTAAAATGTACATACGTACACATTTGTGTGTATATTGTCGAAAATAAGATATTTTTGGAGAAATCAAAAGTAACTATTCTAAATTTAATAAATAACTGTAGTTTAGAATTGCTTTTTTGTAAGTTTGTTCTTTTACGTATGAAATTCAATCGGTGATATATTAATAATTTTAATGTTATTAATATTGAAATTATTAATATATTTTTAAAATATTATTTAGTCATTTTTTAAAGAAAAAGCTTTATAGTTTTTTTTTTAAAAAAAAGAATTAATATTTTGCAGAAAATGAAAACTGGATGATACTTTCTGAGTGAATGTTACTTAAGTTAAATTTTTGTTAAAGAAATTAATTTCATTTCATTCAAGTTTATAATCATAAGCAGTGAATGGCATAATAACCATTAAAGAAATTTTTTTTAAATGTACAATGTTCCTTAAAATAGCTAGAAAGTTATACATTTTCAGATTTTATTGAAATTCTCAGTTATTGTTTTTCTACAGAGGGACCAGAGGGACCTATTTTTACTTTAAATAACTACAACAAAAATGTACTCCTATAAGCCAAACATACGAATTAGTTGTCATGTTACAACAAACTATTTTTTTATAAAGCATAACCACATCAGTGGCGCATTTATACATTTGATTATACACACCTAATCTTAGAATCTTTTGAATTTTATTTTTAGAAAAACTTTTATCATTATGTATTATTGATTACAGTATATTGTCAATGTTTCGCTTGATTTATTTATTGTAGATTTTGATTTAAATAATTGATTTAGTTTAATTTTAGAAACCGCAATGGGAATTAATATGAACACGCAAGTCAATAATCCGGAGAACAGTAACAATGCCGAATATATATCTGCAATTTATACGTAAGTACATTTAAGTACTGTAAAGGTTTTGTAACATTTTTAAAGGACAATACGATAGCATTGGTAATAATAATGTTTTATGAAAATAATTAGAGCTGATATGTAAATAAGCCGATTTTTAAATTTGTGGAATAAATTTATGGATATTTAAAAAATTTTTTGAAAGCCAAATTTTTGATAAGTTTCACGTGTTATCCGTGTGGACCAGGGAAAGTACAAACACAGTTATACAAATGAATATCCTGTATTCATTTATTATAAACTTGTTTTTTCTGACCAAAAACCAACAAAGCATTATCGCCGTTACGTCAAAATTATAAATTCAGATCTAGATGAAAACATGTTTTCTAGAAATAACTTTTAAAATAATATGGTTTTAAATAAAATTAACATTTTGGCCATTTAGGGATTATCGATTTTAAAATAACATTTCTAAATCATTGGGTTTATTGCTAAAGTTGATCTATTGCCTCTTAAGTGGTAAGCTATTTATAAGTTTCATTATTAAAATTAGGTCTGTTAAATGTAGTTTACTGAATACAGTAAGATAACTTTATCATAATTCTTATAATAAATATATCAGCAAAATAAAAGTCATAAAAGGACGTCATATGTAATAGTTAATTGTTTATAAGATCATTTGTAATTCAATGGGACTTCGTCATACATTCCTAAGCAGACTTATGTAAACATAATGTATGATTTATACTGCTGTAAATTGTGTAAAAGTATTTATTGCCTCATTAAACAAGTCTGACTTCTCAAGGAGTGCTGTAAAATGCAGTTAGTAATTTAATTTTAACGTATTAGACATAGGCAATATAAGTCCTAGAAAATGTAATAACTACTTGTAAGTAATTAATTGAAATACAAATTTAAAGTATATTTATTCTATTGTGTTGACAGTGTTAGCGAAGCCACAGTCTCAAGGATATTTAGGCCATGGTTGTTTCCAGATTGGGCCTTTTTCAACTTCAGTTCAATTGGAAAAAGATATTTAAATGCCTTGACATCTCTTCATGCATTCACAAGAAAGGTTGATAAGTTTTGTTTTAAATTTAGGCTAAAGTAGTTTTAATTTCAAATAAATTCACGTTAGCGTTAAACTCAGGCAACACTGCCAACAGTAGTGTGACGTAACAGCGTAACAGTCTTATTTGGCGGTACACCGCAACTAAAATGTAGTAATATTGTAATATTTTACTGTACCAATGCGTAACACTGCATTTTGTCACAATAAGAATCACCACTGACTAAAAGAACGAACTGGTCTTTGCTAGTTTACTTTAAACGGAAATAGTTCGAATACATTTTGTCACAATAAGAAGCACCGCTGACTAAAAAAACTGGTCTATACTAGTTTACTTTAAACGGAAATATTTCGAATGCATTTTGTTACAATAAGAAGCACTGCTGACTAAAAAAACTAGTCTTTGTTAGTTTACTTTAAATGGAAATATTTCGAATGCATTTTATCATAATAAGAATCACCACTGACTAAAAAAACTAGTCTTTGTTAGTTTCCTTTAAACGGAAATATTTCGAATGCATTTTGTCACAATAAGAAGCACCGCTGACTAAAAAAACTGGTCTTTGCTAGTTTACTTTAAACGGAAATATTTCGAATGCATTTTGTCACAATAAGAAGCACCGCTGACTAAAAAAACTGGTCTTTGCTAGTTTCCTTTAAACGGAAATATTTCGAATGCATTTTGTCACAATAAGAAGCACCGCTGACTAAAAAAACTGGTCTTTGCTAGTTTACTTTAAACGGAAATATTTCGAATGCATTTTGTCACAATAAGAAGCACCGCTGACTAAAAAAACTGGTCTTTGCTAGTTTCCTTTAAACGGAAATATTTCGAATGCATTTTGTCACAATAAGAAGCACCGCTGACTAAAAAAACTAGTCTTTGTTAGTTTACTTTAAACGGAAATAGTTCGAATGCATTTTTTACAATAAGAAGCACCGCTGACTAAAAATGCGAACTGGTCTTTGCTAGTTTACTTTAAACGGAAATATTTCGAATGCATTTTGTCACAATAAGAAGCACCGCTGACTAATTAAACGAACTGGTCTTTGCCAGTTTACTTTAAATGGAAATAGTTCGAATGCATTTTGTTACAATAAGAAGCACCACTGACTAAAAGAACGAACTGGTCTTTGCTAGTTTACTTTAAACGGAAATATTTTGAATACATTTTGTCACAATAAGAAGCACCGCTGACTAAAAATACTGGTCTTTGCTAGTTTACTTTAAACGGAAATATTTCGAATGCATTTTGTTACAATAAGGAGCACCGTTGACTAAAAATGCGAACTGGTCTTTGCTAGTTTACTTTAAACGAAAATAGTTCGAATGCATTTTGTTACAATAAGAAGCACCGCTGACTAATTAAACGAACTGTTCTTTGCCAGTTTACTTTAAATGGAAATAGTTCGAATGCATTTTGTTACAATAAGAAGCACCACTGACTAAAAGAACGAACTGGTCTTTGCTGGTTTACTTTAAACGGAAATATTTTGAATACATTTTGTCACAATAAGAAGCACCGCTGACTAAAAATACTGGTCTTTGCTAGTTTACTTTAAACGGAAATATTTCGAATGCATTTTGTTACAATAAGGAGCACCGTTGACTAAAAATGCGAACTGGTCTTTGCTAGTTTACTTTAAACGGAAATAGTTCGAATGCATTTTGTTACAATATGGAGCACCGCTGACTAAAAATGCGAACTGGTCTTTGCTAGTTTACTTTAAACGGAAATATTTCGAATGCATTTTGTCACAATAAGAAGCACCGCTGACTAAAAAAACTGGTCTTTGCTAGTTTACTTTAAACGGAAATATTTCGAATGCATTTTGTCACAATAAGAAGCACCGCTGACTAAAAAAACTGGTCTTTGCTAGTTTCCTTTAAACGGAAATATTTCGAATGCATTTTGTCACAATAAGAAGCACCGCTGACTAAAAAAACTAGTCTTTGTTAGTTTACTTTAAACGGAAATAGTTCGAATGCATTTTTTACAATAAGAAGCACCGCTGACTAAAAATGCGAACTGGTCTTTGCTAGTTTACTTTAAACGGAAATATTTCGAATGCATTTTGTCACAATAAGAAGCACCGCTGACTAATTAAACGAACTGGTCTTTGCCAGTTTACTTTAAATGGAAATAGTTCGAATGCATTTTGTTACAATAAGAAGCACCACTGACTAAAAGAACGAACTGGTCTTTGCTAGTTTACTTTAAACGGAAATATTTTGAATACATTTTGTCACAATAAGAAGCACCGCTGACTAAAAATACTGGTCTTTGCTAGTTTACTTTAAACGGAAATATTTCGAATGCATTTTGTTACAATAAGGAGCACCGTTGACTAAAAATGCGAACTGGTCTTTGCTAGTTTACTTTAAACGGAAATAGTTCGAATGCATTTTGTTACAATAAGAAGCACCGCTGACTAATTAAACGAACTGGTCTTTGCCAGTTTACTTTAAATGGAAATAGTTCGAATGCATTTTGTTACAATAAGAAGCACCACTGACTAAAAGAACGAACTGGTCTTTGCTAGTTTACTTTAAACGGAAATATTTTGAATACATTTTGTCACAATAAGAAGCACCGCTGACTAAAAATACTGGTCTTTGCTAGTTTACTTTAAACGGAAATATTTCGAATGCATTTTGTTACAATAAGGAGCACCGTTGACTAAAAATGCGAACTGGTCTTTGCTAGTTTACTTTAAACGGAAATAGTTCGAATGCATTTTGTTACAATATGGAGCACCGCTGACTAAAAATGCGAACTGGTCTTTGCTAGTTTACTTTAAACGGAAATATTTCGAATGCATTTTGTCACAATAAGAAGCACCGCTGACTAAAAAAACTGGTCTTTGCTAGTTTACTTTAAACGGAAATATTTCGAATGCATTTTGTCACAATAAGAAGCACCGCTGACTAAAAAAACTGGTCTTTGCTAGTTTCCTTTAAACGGAAATATTTCGAATGCATTTTGTCACAATAAGAAGCACCGCTGACTAAAAAACTAGTCTTTGTTAGTTTACTTTAAACGGAAATAGTTCGAATGCATTTTTACAATAAGAAGCACCGCTGACTAAAAATGCGAACTGGTCTTTGCTAGTTTACTTTAAACGGAAATATTTCGAATGCATTTTGTCACAATAAGAAGCACCGCTGACTAATTAAACGAACTGGTCTTTGCCAGTTTACTTTAAATGGAAATAGTTCGAATGCATTTTGTTACAATAAGAAGCACCACTGACTAAAAGAACGAACTGGTCTTTGCTAGTTTACTTTAAACGGAAATATTTTGAATACATTTTGTCACAATAAGAAGCACCGCTGACTAAAAATACTGGTCTTTGCTAGTTTACTTTAAACGGAAATATTTCGAATGCATTTTGTTACAATAAGGAGCACCGTTGACTAAAAATGCGAACTGGTCTTTGCTAGTTTACTTTAAACGGAAATAGTTCGAATGCATTTTGTTACAATAAGAAGCACCGCTGACTAATTAAACGAACTGGTCTTTGCCAGTTTACTTTAAATGGAAATAGTTCGAATGCATTTTGTTACAATAAGAAGCACCACTGACTAAAAGAACGAACTGGTCTTTGCTAGTTTACTTTAAACGGAAATATTTTGAATACATTTTGTCACAATAAGAAGCACCGCTGACTAAAAATACTGGTCTTTGCTAGTTTACTTTAAACGGAAATATTTCGAATGCATTTTGTTACAATAAGGAGCACCGTTGACTAAAAATGCGAACTGGTCTTTGCTAGTTTACTTTAAACGGAAATAGTTCGAATGCATTTTGTTACAATATGGAGCACCGCTGACTAAAAATGCGAACTGGTCTTTGCTAGTTTACTTTAAACGGAAATATTTCGAATGCATTTTGTCACAATAAGAAGCACCGCTGACTAATTAAACGAACTGGTCTTTGCCAGTTTACTTTAAATGGAAATAGTTCGAATGCATTTTGTTACAATAAGAAGCACCACTGACTAAAAGAACGAACTGGTCTTTGCTAGTTTACTTTAAACGGAAATATTTTGAATACATTTTGTCACAGTAAGAAGCACCGCTGACTAAAAATACTGGTCTTTGCTAGTTTACTTTAAACGGAAATATTTCGAATGCATTTTGTTACAATAAGGAGCACCGTTGACTAAAAATGCGAACTGGTCTTTGCTAGTTTACTTTAAACGGAAATAGTTCGAATGCATTTTGTTACAATAAGGAGCACCGCTGACTAAAAATGCGAACTGGTCTTTGCTAGTTTACTTTAAACGGAAATAGTTCGAATGCATTTTGTTACAATAAGAAGCACCGCTGACTAAAAATTCGAACTGGTCTTTGCTAGTTTACTTTAAACGAAAATATTTCGTATGCATTTTGTTACAATATGGAGCACCGCTGACTAAAAATGCGAACTGGTCTTTGCTAGTTTACTTTAAACGGAAATATTTCGAATGCATTTTGTTACAATAAGACATTTTGTTACAATAACGCTGACTAAAAAAACTAGTCTTTGCTATTTTACTTTAGACGAAAATTGCTTAACACCACTAGAGTTAGTAATCATTTTTTGTAACTTTTAGTCAAGTTAAATTAAATTAATTATTCAAGCAGTAAAATTATGTCGGTTTCCTTAAAATAACATTTTGTAAAAATTTCAGATTAAAATTTTAAAAAATGAGGTATGGTACAGTAATTAACACTGTATTTTTTTGTATTGCACTTTGGTGTTATGATTGCTAACATTGACAATGGCATTTCTTACCAGCGAATTTTACCCATGACCTTGAAATGAGCTCCGAGTCTGACCTCTAGATAACTTTTTTGTGTTACTTTCGATTTGAAGCTTTTACATAATGGAAGTTCACCATATTGAGCCTTATGAAATGAAAGATAGCCTTAATTTACTAAAAATGTGTATAAAAGATGTGGCAATTAAAAACCGGACTGGTGCTACAAAAAATTTTATTGATTACCAATTATATTAAAGAGCCCTTCAATGTAGGCTCTACTCCCTTTACTGAGCCCTACAAAGCAGTGATGGAAGTTGACTTCTGTCAGCTTGTTGAGAACCTCAGTAACTCTTGCTTTCACCGCTTCCACACTGTGAAATCTGTCTCCTTAAGCTCCGATTTGACCTTAGGAAATAAAAACGTCACAGTGCGACGTCGGGCGAGTACGGTGGATGGTCCAACACGATGATGCTACATTTTGCAAAGAACGCCTTCACAGACATGGCGGAGTGTGCAGACGCATTGTCTTAGTGAAGCATTCAGGAACTGCACTTCCATAAATCGGTTCTTCGTCTTCTCACTCGTTTACAAAGGGCTGTCAAAACCTCGACGTGTGTGTGTGTGTGTGTGTGTGTGTGTGTGTGTGTGTGTGTGTGTGTGTGTGTGTCTTGTACAAGTTCATACGTGCAGCAAAATCCGTTTAACAATTTCAAAATGATTTCCATTCAAAAATCTTCAAAAAATCATAACATCTCATTCGTACTTTTCTACGAGAATATGATTTCATTACCGTAATAGGCGTTAAATTTAGCATTCTGAATTTTCTAATTCCATTGAAAACACTTAAATTAACCTGACTGCAGTCAGAATTTATTTTACTTTTGTTAATTTTATGTTATTTATTCTTGTTTTTTTGTAGTTTCGTGTGAAATCTGTTCAACAGCTTCAAAATAGAGAACATTCAAAATTAAAGAAAAAAAATCATAACTTTTATTTTTAATTTTTTCGAAAATCTAATGGTACTATTTTGATTAGCATTATATTCGATAAACCTGTATGCATTTAAAATTTTTATTGCATTTGATAGTTCAAAATTTAACCTGATGACCCATCATTTTGTAGATTTTAATGCTGGTTATAAAGTAAAATTTTTCAAAAAACCGGTAATTATATCAACGAGACAGCCGCCTGTCGCAATTATTATATTCAAGAGTTTGAGTGTTTTAAAAGTGCAGACAATATTTTCGGTGCGAGCAAAATGTGTCTAAATGTCAAACTAGCCTGATTTTGACCAAAATAGTGACTAAAGTTAAACAGTTACACATTTTTAACATGACGTAACGGAACCGTAGAGATGTAACATTAGTATGTTCTTTAGAAAGAACTTGTGAGGATTGCCGTTTTGTTACAAATAAAATTAAAACCTTCTTGACCACTCAACCCGTATCTTCTGCGTGTAATCTTTTCCTTTGTCTTATCTCGCCTGACCTGTTCACATTATAAAGGCATCTTGTTCTTTCCGGGTGACTAGTTTCTGCAGTGTATACATTAAACACGTGTCACTACTATCGGATTTTTTGTTATGTACTCCTGACTTTGACTCAACAATAATGAACTTAATGAACTAACAGGGAACGAAAAATCACATAATAAATGTAACTACATCTATTATGTACACTTAACTACATATGTCTGTAAATGCATATGTATTATACTACTTATGTATTATAAGTACATAAGTACCTATGTATAATACTACATACGTATAAACTACTTATGTATTATACGGTTAACTTAATTGTTTTGTCCTAAACAATTATACAATAAAAGTTTTTTAAAAGAATTTATAAAATTTTTTGGGAGTTGCACGTTACAAAACCCAGTTTTTTAATTTCTTTTTGTTGTTGTTGAACTTAACCATCAGGTCAAGACTTTCGAACCACCAACTTTTTTACCAGGTAATGAATTTTGAAAAAAAAAAAATTTTTCAGCTATTGTTACGAGTGATGTCCTTAGTATGACTGAAATTTGACAATATTTTATTTTGGTTTTATACACAATTAATAATTTTTTCCTGAATACTGTTTATTCCGTTAGTAATATTAATATAAATAAATAATATTTCTATGCAATTAATCGGAATGATACAATTAGTATAAATATGAAGTATACAAAAGAAAGTATTGAATATATATATATATATATATATATATATATATATATATATATATATTGAATATATATATATATATATATATATATATATATATATATATATATAACTTATTAATGAATTACTATTGATAGCTGATAATTATAAAGGTAAACGATGAAAGTACAGTCTGAGCCGAACAAAAGTGGATACGCACCGAGTCCTGGTCTTGCAAAACAATTGTCGTTCGAACTTATACTGAAGTTGTAGAGTGTTTTCCATTTTGAAAATACAGCCAAGCTTTAGATATAAAATGCTTTTGGCATTTACGAATATAAGGAGGTTTAGGCACGGCTTAAATATAATATAACAAATACGCAGGTAACTTGAATTTAACACACATGGGCTTTCAGTGTGTTTTATGCCACCACACAACAAAGTCACTGTATGACTTGTTGCAACTTTCAGAGAAAGATGTTTTAAGACTGACACGCACAAATAAGAATTAAAGAATAACTAAAACTGACACTCTATCTACGTAATCAAGACGGGTGTGGTGGGGGTGGAGGATAATCAAATTAATTAGTCTTGTCCATCACAGGTGCTAATAAACCAAAATAGTGTATTGTTACAGATGTATAGTACACACTGATTTTCTTCTTTTTTTGAGATCGGGTTGTCTAATTTCCCAGAATGTTTCCCCACACGAATGTAGCCCCCCCCCACCTGATAAAAGTAAAAGTACTAATGAGAAAATTTTACGGTTTTTTTCCAATAGTGATAGTTTTGGGTAAACGCAAATCGAACAAATTGTAATTGTGACCTTTCTCAATCAACTCCACGTGACTACCCATCCAACTGTGTACTTTACTAGACGCTCGGCCACAATATGTCCGGTAAGACCCAGATTGTACCTCGACTAAGGAGGACGGCATAGAGCAGTTGGTTTTTAATGTCTTGGTAATGATTCAACTTTTTAAAGTAACATGTCATAAATAGCATATACGAACTGAAAAAATATTAGATTTTTTTTGAAAAAAATCATGACAGCAGAGTTAATAACTTTTAATTTAAGTATTCTTCACAAAAAATTAATAACAGTGTAAATAATGTAAATAAAGGTTGAAACTATTAATATACTATTCACAAAAGTAGTACTGTGTTGAACTTTAGACCTTGTGAAATCTTAAAATTCAACAACAGCAAAAAGAGTTCAAAAATTGTGTTTGTGTAAGTTTATTACCTTATTGTTCGTTTGCTTTTAAGAACTAATTAAATTTAGGAGTCTATAATTAAGAACCTGATAGAATTTAAAGAATATTAAATGTAAAATAATAAATATATTACTGGTAAGTAACTATTTTCTAACGCTAATAAGTCAAATTTTTAAAATATAAAATTATTTTTAAACAGACTTTTAAATAATGGGTTGCCATCATGGTTCGGTAATCGAATTGTAAAAGGAGAGGTGTAGCTCAGTCGCCATTGTAACAAACAGTTTCTTTCAACTCGGTCGTGAATCTATATAAAGCTATTTGCTATATCCGATCATTTCGTCGATTGCCGATTTAGCCTAAGTGACATACTATCACAGGTTGTCTTTATAAACTACATATTTACCATTTTTTCATATAATTTAATTACACAAATATTTATATACACTACCTTACAATTAAAGGCGCATCCATGATGCAGTTTTGCCTGTGACAGTTAAAAGTTTTTAATGTTAAAATTTTCCACAACAACGAGTAAATAACAAAAAATAAAATAAAATAAAATCTGAAAAAACCTTTTTACACTCAATTATTTGCCAAAAAAGTCCGCTTCGAGGGGTATTAAAAAATCCGGAAATCACTCTGACAAAAAAATAAACAATTTTTCGATTTACTTTCGAACTATATTGAAATTCATTCAAATTTCTTACATTGACTTTTCAGTTATGAAAACATTATAAAACAAAATTTTAGCAAAACCTGACGAACCGATTATGAGAAAATTGTGGAATATTTGGAATTTTTATAGCTGTACTAGCTGTTACCCGTTGCGGCTTTGCTTGCAATTATAATCTAGGCAATAAAATTTATAGTCGAATTTCAGAATCAGAATAGGTCATTTCATTTTAATACATTTCTATATACAATATTATATGATTTATGGTTTTCGGCCAAGACATATAAATTTTTTGCTACTCGATACTATAAAACAGGGTCCTTTCATATTTTAATAAAATACAGTATTATTAAAAAGTTACTATTATATAATTAAACTGGAATAGTATAGTGTTTATCTCAGGTACATAAACCGTGTTCATACCAAATTTAATCTCAATTGGTCCAGTGGTTAAAGTGTGATTGAATAACAAACAAATAAACAAAAACAAACTTTCAGAAATATAATATGATTAGCTGTTACTCGTAACGGCTTTACCCGCAATCATAATATACATTAAATATTACGCATCACCGTGTTAAGACCAACAACCGTGTCAGTTAGGTTATGGTGTATTTTTTTTTTTTTAATAAAGGTTTTTTTCACGCATCACCGTGTTAAGCCTAACAAACATGTTAGTTAGTTTATGGAGTATTCTTTAAAAAAAATATAAAGATTTTTTCACGCATCAACATGATAGGCTCAACAACCGTGTCAGTTAGGATATGTGGTATTCTTTAAAAAATATATAAAGGTTTTTTACGCATTACCGTGTTAGGCCTAACAACCATGTCAGTAAGGATATGTAGTATTTCTTTGAAAAAATATAACGGTTGTTTTACGCATCACTGTGTCAGGCCTAACAACCGTGTCAGTTAGGTTATGGAGTATTCTTTTTAAAAAACTGGGTTTCTCATCACCCAAAACCCGCGATAGACGTATTTTTTATTGTTTTACCGATCTACACGTTATCGATTTTCGCGCGCTAGCAATTTTGAGGTTATGTTGGTCACTTTAATTTTCGATTTTTATCGTCCTTCTCGTAGTTTCTGCGCTTTTATTGTTTGGATTCTTGATTTTGGGTACGTAATAAAGCGTTTTAGTAACAAAAATATCGAAAAAACCTGGTCTTGATAAACTACATATTTACCATTTTTTCATATAATTTAATTACACAAATATAAATATAAATAAATAAATATATATATATATATATATATATATATATATATATATATACACTACCTTACAATTAAAGGCGCATCCATGATGCAGTTTTGCCTGTGACAGTTAAAAGTTTTTAATGTTAAAATTTTCCACAAACAGTAAGTTTTAGCGCAAAATCGTTTTGCAATGTCAGAAGCCGAGTAAACAATCTTTTTAAAGATACATCATTTATACCTATACGAAGAGTTTGTGCTGAGAAAAAGGGATGTTGATGCGAGAAATAAAATAATGTAATTTTTTCATATAATGTAATTACATAAATATATATACTACCTTACAATTAAAGTATCTTAATAAAATTGTATATGTTATAGACATTTACATTTCTGCGTCGAAAACATTGAACAGTCTTAAATGAGAAACACCACATTGTGATTATTTGATCTAATGAAATTTAAAATAACAAAACTACAAACAATAAAGCAAACCAGACTTTCACAAATAAAAATATACTTACAATTATAGTAATTTTTAACGTAGCGTAATATGCACTCTTTTTTACATTTAATACCGAAAATTCAACACAAAGTAACAAATTATAGTCAGTTTTGAAAACATTTCATCTAAAATAATTGAAAATGTAACGTCAAAAGCAATAATTTTGCAATAATTAAACACAGATTAAGATTCTTAAAATGGGATTAGATCTATGTCCATCTCAGGTACCTAAATATCATGTCCAGTAAACAGTAAATAAACATAACTACAGTTAACACATGCCACAAAACTAAATACTACATAATTATGTTGGGCTGCGTAGGTAGTATAATGATGTTTTTAAAAACGGGAATAGGCCTATGTTTATCTTAGATACTTAAACCATTTTCGTACCAAGTTTCGTCTTAATTGGTCCAGTGGTTAAAGCGTGATTGAGTAACATTAAATATAAATTAACTATTTACTGAAAAAATATTAGTATGTTAAAATATTAAAATCTGCAGCATGAATAACAAAATATTTCATAACTCTTTTCCACATAATCGTATGTTCCTTTGTAAATAACTGTAATATCATTGTAACTTAGCTATGAGGTCGACAATCTTTATTGAGTTTTAAAATTATTAAAATTAATATTTTTTTAAGGTTGTTGCTGAAAAAAGTGCTACCTGGAGACAAACTAAGAACACAAAACAAGAAATTACTGAAGAAGAAGACGATTTAGGTAAGCTGGTGGTTGAGATATTTCGAAAATTAATTGGAACTTGTGGACATTAAATGTAGAGTGATAATGAAAGAGTTTCCAATAACCAATTTTAAGAGTGATGAGAATTTACGGACTGTGCATGTATCAGATCTTAGAGAACCATTTGTTTCTTAACAAAAAATACAAGGAATTCAGAGATTATTAGAGTTATTTCTGTGGAACCAGATACAATCATCTAACAAAATTAATTTACAACAACTCTATTCTGTAAACACATCTTTGGTTCGTGGTCTTGCAAAGGAGGAGGATGCAGGCCTGGAAGCTGCAGACACACTTAGAACACACAGTTATTAACAAACAATGTTTAGCGTCCCTTATGTTCACTTTTTCAGCGTTGGTTGTGTTTTAAAGAATGATATACTAAAAACTGATACGCTTTGTGCTTGCACTAATATTTGTGTTTTTAAGTAGGCAAATATATAATACTTTTTATTTAATAAAGTGTATTATTACAGATAGATTTACTTATGAAATAACAATTATGCTTTCTATAGTACTTTACTAAATGTTTAATTAATTTAATGATTTGTACAGGAATAAAGAAAAAACAAGCATTCTTAGATATGCTTTTGGAAGCATCAGAAAATGAAAATAAATTAACTGAAGCTGAGTTAAAAGAAGAAGTTGATACATTCATGTTTGAGGTTAGAGTTTCATTATTATTTGAGGCAAAAAGTAGTGTTTGTTTCGCAATATATTATATCAGCGTCAGTTAGACAGACGAGGATATATCTAAATTTGTTGTAGGCTGATTACATACTTCGGCCGTCTGTTTCTTGAAGTAATGTTGGAAGTACAGCTGACGGTGTCGTTTCATAGAGTATCGCAGATCGAATATGTGACGCGTGTATCAATGTTCTGCATCAACTTTCTGCCCCATTATTCCTCTAAATGTACTGGACATAACAAGTATCGACCAAATTTCATGATGGCACTGTTAGGATTTAGAAAAAATATTAGTTTTTGGTTGCTGGTTTTGAATATGATAATGAGGTCACAGCCAAAGAATGAACACTATTGACAAAAAGAAACATAGGCGAAATTACGAAACTGCTGATGTACCGCCTGTTGCAATAAGCAACACGGTATGTAGAACAGCAGTTGAAACAAAAGCATGGGGAAGAGGTAGGGCGTGAAACAGTCGATTCCGGCGGGGCCGGAAAGTCAGTTTACTCCGGGTGACTTTTCTGTGAAGACTGTGTGGCTTTTCTGTTCCAACTGGGCGGTGCCGAGAAGTGGCAAATCGGCGATAAAAGTAAGTAGACGATTATTTAGCGTACACTTCTTCCCCCTTTTAATATTTTGGTTTAAAGGGATTAATATATATTTTGGGGAACGTTTCATTTTACATAAGACAGTAGTGTTCATTCTTGGGGTTGCCACCAACAATATTTGTAAGGTAGAACATAGCAAATAATTAAAGGTAATTTTATAATGAACCACCGATAGAAAATTATTCGAAGGAACCCGTAATCATAACAAATGGTGTATCGGGCTTAATCGTAGCAAATAGTGCATCGGCCTTAATGCTAACAAATGGTGCATCGGCCGGGAATCGAACCCGGGCCGCCCGCGTGGCAGGCGAGCATTCTACCACTGAACCACCGATGCTAAGACTGTACAGACTGTACCACCATTTCATCTAAGACTGTACAGGACCAGCGTGTCACGGAGATAGACGAGAAAATAACTAAAGTAATGAATATGTTAGACAATTTCAAAATGCCTAAAGATAAGGACCACGGACACAGTTACCACACGTACCGACGAGACACGGGGAATAGGGACTACAGACACGAACGTACGCAGTTTTGCAGCGGTAGATCTCCGCGCAGGGACAAATCACGTGACGAAAATAGGGCACATGGGCGCCACAGTTACAACGGACATGAGAATAAATATAGAAAGTCAGATAACCCACGGCGTAACGGCGACCATTCCTCGCAAACTACGTGTTGGGTGTGTAATAAAAAGGGTCATATTTCAAAAGAATGCCGGAATAGGTATCAAAAAAACTAATGAGGCCAGGGATACGACAGACGTATTCCAGTGAGCCGCAAAAACCTCGGAAGTATCAAATATTTCACACACGGACAAATGAAGGGATCCCCAATATACGATGGCGGGCTATACAACATTATGAACAGAGGGTACACATTGACTTTATTAAAGGACAGATGCACTCGGGTCAACAACAACATAACACACATACAGACGTCGTCGACCTTGCACGGAATTCCTTACTAAGCACAATAAGCAAGCCAGGCGATACGCAGTCTACACTACCGCACAGTAACGAGTACACTTCCCATGACAAAAACCAAGAGGACGCTCATGTTCTTCTAAACACGAATTTAACACAAAACAATGAAGGGCTAGCACTACATGTGACAGGTTGTCTCGGCAATATTTATACGCACATGCTATTAGACACAGGATGCAATGTTTCTTGCATAAATGACAAATTAAAAGCATTCACTACACCATTAGCGTCTAACAACATAGTTTTGACTTCGGCCAACACAACTCCGATGACGGTTGTGGGCAGAGCTCTAGCGTTTCTGCGAATACAGGGTGTGCCATACACACAACCAGTGTATGTAGTTCAGGATTTGGCCTGCAATATTTTACTAGGAAATGATTTTTGACAAAGAACAATGCCTAATCAATTATACAACGGGTACTATTCAAATTGGTGACAACTCGTTTCAATTACAGGGGGGTGGTTTGTATAAACAAGACTTGACCCACTTTCATCACACATCAGCACATAGTATATTTTTACCCGAAGACATAATATTACGGCCACATACTACACACTATATAGAACCAACCATGGGCACAAACATCTCCAACGGGATACCTTATAGCTTTGAACCAGTAGAAGGGATGATGGCTCAACGGGGTGTACATGTTTGCGCAGTCTCACAGCGCACACCCATCAAACTACAGATCAAGAATCCGACCTCACTATCGTGCCGGATTTTAGGTAGAACGCATTTAGGGCAGTTTACATTCGACAGGCCACACCATCAACAGACACCTGACACAGGCAATATTCTACGGGTATCGGAAACCACACAGACACCACTTTTCACTATTAACGCACAAAATCGACCATTACAGGATCTCGGCAGGACACCCATAGATATTAATCCAGATTTGACTGAGGGAACTATGCAGCAGCTAGGAGCTTGATCGACAAATATATTCATATTTTCGCACGGGGACCGGAGGATCTGACTGAGGCAAAAATGCCACCATACAAAATAGTAATGAAAAATGATACACCATTGGCTGTGCCACCTTATCGTTTGAGCTTAGCAGAACGGACGGAATTGGATAGACAAGTGGAAGAACTGAAAAAGGCAAAAGTAATAGAAGATTCGCAAAGTTCATTTGCAGCACCTGCGTTCCTTGTGAAGAAACCTGGGAACCAGTGGCGAATGGTGGTGGACTATCGCAAGCTAAATGAGAACATGGAACCCGACAGATTTCCTTTGCCCAGAGCAGATACAATTTTCGACACTTTAGGAACAGCTAAGTATTTTTCATCATTAGATATTAATCAAGCATTCTTTCAACAGCCTATAGCTAAAGAGGACAGACAATACACAGCATTCGTTACACACAGGGGCTTATATCAGTACACTCGACTTCCTATGGGGATGCGTAACTCGTCCAATTCCTTTCAAAGGAGCATGAACAGGTTATTTGCTGGTTTACTTTACCACGGAATGATAATATATGTAGACGATTTGGTCTCGTATGGCTCGACGTTTGACGAGCAACTCAAATCACTGGAAAATGTTTTCGAAGATTAGATTCAGCGAATTTGAAACTAAAAACTTCGAAATGCCATTTTTTTTACAAGAGCATAGATGTGTTGGGACACAACATTTCCGCTGAAGGTGTGAAACCTTTAGAAAAGAATTTACATGCAATTAGGGATTTTCCTACGCCTACGACCACGACAGACGTACGAAGTTTTTTGGGGGCAGCTTCTTACTATAGAAAATTTATATACAAATTCAGTGATATAGCCAAACCACTTACAGATTTAACAAAAAAAGAGAACACGGGTGATAGAAAATTAAGGTGGACAGACGAAGAACAGACAGCATTTCAAAAATTAAAAGATGCATTAACAACACCACCTGTGCTAGCGAATTTTTGTGAAGATAAGGATACAGTCGTTTCATGCGACGCGAGTAGGCACGGAATAGGGGGCGTCTTGTCACAGTACCAAGAGGATGGAACACTTCGGCCAATTGCATACGTCAGCAGACGACTAAAAGACACAGAAGGGAGGTGGAGCGTATCCGAGATCGAATTGTTAAGCATCGTCTATACAGTTACACATTTCCGACCATTTTTATATGGGCGAAGATTTACAATATTCAATGATCATGCCAGTTTACAATTTTATAAAAACATAAAAACATTAAGCTCACGATTAAACAGACTAGCTTTGAAACTTATAGACTATGACTTTGATATTAAGCACAAACCGGGAACACAAATGCGGGTACCGGACAGTTTAAGTAGACATCCGGAAGAAAAGAATATCGACATACCAGACTTACAGGACGAATTTCAGATAAATAATATCAAAACTTTAAATATAGAACAATTACAGCTAGAGGACGAATTTTTATTTCACATAAGACAGGCAATACTTGATCCACAACAGGCTGACAAGACACATTCTCGAGCGTCAAGGTTGTATACGTTGCTTGATGGAGTTTTGCACTACAAACATTTTACACACGGAGAGTGTAAGCTGCTACTAGCTGTACCAAGGTTAATAGTCAAGGACATTCTGCAGGCATATCACAATTCGCTTACTACAGGAGGACATGCGGGTATAGCTAAGACATTATTGAAAATACGGCAAAGATACCATTGGCCTTCCATGACCAAAGATATCATACAATATGTGAAAGCATGTCATAAATGTCAAGTTATGAAAACTTCACGAATAAAACCATCGGGACTATTGCAACCAATCATTTCGCACACAAAACCTTTTACGAAGCTCACGTTGGATTATATGGGACCATTGCCGAAGTCTAACAAGAAAATATACATTTTGGTAGCAGTGGACAACACAACCAGATACGCGGTAGTTAAGGCAACAGAAAAGGCAGATGCGCAGACCACAGCGAAATTTTTGCTTGAAGACATAATTCCTCATTACGGAATGCCGGCGGAAATACAGACGGACCGCGGAAAGCACTTTGTTGCTGATTCATTAAAACAATTATATAAGGCTTTAGGGATAACTCAGCAGATCTCGACAGCTTACAGACCACAAAGTGAAGGTGTTACTGAAAGGTATAATTCTACACTTGTTGACATGTTACGGTGTTATGTCAATGACAATCAAACTGACTGGCATAAATATGTAAAATTAGTGACATTTGCATACAACTCAGGGAAACACGCTTCTACAGGGCATTCACCTTTTTACTTGTTGCACGGGTTTGAGGCGAACCAGCCTATCGATTTGGCTTTACTTCCGACTATACCAGAGCACGATGTTCTAGCGGCTTTACGGATTGTTCACAAAGTACGTGAAGACATACCACGGATAATGGAACGAACTCAAAGGTCACAATGCGAACGTTACAACAAAACGCGCAGAGTAGAGGAATACTGTGTTGGAGACTTGGTTTTGCTATCAAATAGCACGAAGCCGAACAAACTAGCAACACATTACAAGGGTCCGTATAAGATACTACGTAAGATCACACCATTAAACTATGCCATAGAGGTTTATAGATATGGTAGGCTACGAGAGGATATAGTACATGTTAGCAGATTAAAGAGTTACAACAAAACAGGATAGATTTATAGTAGGATAGATTCATGGTGACAACACATGAAATGAACACTAGTTTTGGGGTTGCAAAATTTTCTTTTCAAATTGTATTATTATTATTATTTTAAAGATCTTACTTTTTCCTTTGTATAGTATTGTAAAAAAAAGGAGTTTACGCAAAGATTGTCTACTTAGTTCCAGGCAAACGAGGTAGAAGTACAACGAATACGGTCGGAACGCACCTGATTCATCGACTCCGACAATCTGTACTGCAGACAGAAAATATGGCAACAACAGAATTACGAATCTATATTTTCTTTATTACGTTTAACCTTACCATACTCACGGTCCAAACCGATTCTCCTGTCAAAATAACTAATGGCGCCTACTTTCATCCTCTTCCAACACATTACACCTATGAGGCATCTTATCCTTTTACCTATACCTTCCCTCTTGATTCTTTTGCAGACTTCACTGACATTCCACATCGAGGTACTACCTGTTTAGCACCAGATGAGACGCCGGTATGCCAAGCGGTACAGGCACTACAGGGTCTTCTGGACAGTACGGATGACGTACAACATAAAGTGGCGACTGGATTCAACTGGACCACTACAGGACAACGAAGGGCAACACGGGCTATTGACAGCATCGGCGATATTTTCCATTGGTGTTGTGGCACAGCAACTGACAACGAGCTACACGTCCTGACTACAAATGAAGAGGCTGTCAACAAACACATCAACATGGTCCAGGCAGTTATCAGGGATGACCATCAGGATTTAGTAACCACGACGACATCACTCAAGGGATACACTGAAAACGTGTCAAGAGTGCTGCAGGACGTACACGATACTTTGACAACATTTCAAAAAAAACCCTTGAGGAAGCCACGCACGTTTCTACAGTTAGTGTATATAAGACTTTAGTACATTATGTGTTGCGCCAAGAAAAGCAAATATATTATAATACTTTAATTTATATGATAGATACTATAAGAACAAATTGTAGAAACCATGTGATTACACCCACCTCAGTACCTGTAAATTTGTTGCTTGCAGACTTAAAACACCTGGAACTCCGCCTGATCCGAGATCATATGTCCTTAGCCATTCCTAAGGACAACATACACCTTTACTATCACCTACCCATTTCGTCGTGCATCATTACACCCCACTCCATCCTAACAACAGTAAAAGTTCCGATTCAGCATCGATCCACGACATGGCAGCTCTTTTATTACCTTCCAGTACCCTTACGTTGGGAGAACCACACCTGCATACTCTCGCACACCCCGACAATCGTTGCTACGGACGGGACAAGTGTCAGAACGATATCTGGAAAGCAACTGGATGATTGTCAACCTGGAAGCACGGGACTATGTTTCTTACCTTGACACAGGATATCGGGGTCGATATCTGAAGGGTGCGCGGTACAATTAATGAGAGGGGGAGATCTGCATGCTATAGCACAACAATGCACTTTTCACTGCACTCCCAGTGGCAAGAACCCCATAATCACGGAGATAACTGGGGATCTTTTTGCCATCAAAAATCCTACACCCAACACCCACATAGTCTGCAACGGCACGAAACCCACTCCTATTTCACAGCATGACGTCCCAGGAACAATCGAAGTAAAAATTCCTTGTCATTGTTCCTTACAAGAAGGTGATACTATCTTGATAGAGAAACAGTTCCCATGTGACAGTAGAACATCCTTAGACCTCAACATAAACCACATTGTTCCCATTTCCTGGACCACACTGACATCCCTAGTAATCAAACCATTTGTATCACAAGACCATCCTAAGTTCCTCAAAGTAGCACACATCCTGGATAAGAACTGGACTTTAACTACCCCAGCTATGTTTATCCATAACCACATAGAAGGGGATGCCTTAAACGCAGTTGAACTACCGAAAACATGGTTAGAAGTGATGGACTGCACTTCCCTCCTACCAATACTCCTTATCACATGGATTTCAGGGTTAACATTAGTAATATTATACTTAGCTATTAGGATATATGTAATAAAACAAACCCTTGCACTTTCCCTACCCCGCACAGACTATCCGCAAATGTAAACCCAAACTAATTATAGAAGACCTGGTTTCGACGTTGAGGACAACGTCCTACAAAGAACCGGTATTGTTAGGATTTAGAAAAAATATTAGTTTTTGGTTGCTGGTTTTGAATATGATAATGAGGTCACAGCCAAAGAATGAACACTATTGACAAAAAGAAACATAGGCGAAATTACGAAACTGCTGATGTACCGCCTGTTGCAATAAGCAACACGGTATGTAGAACAGCAGTTGAAACAAAAGCATGGGGAAGAGGTAGGGCGTGAAACAGTCGATTCCGGCGGGGCCGGAAAGTCAGTTTACTCCGGGTGACTTTTCTGTGAAGACTGTGTGGCTTTTCTGTTCCAACTGGGCGGTGCCGAGAAGTGGCAAATCGGCGATAAAAGTAAGTAGACGATTATTTAGCGTACACTTCTTCCCCCTTTTAATATTTTGGTTTAAAGGGATTAATATATATTTTGGGGAACGTTTCATTTTACATAAGACAGTAGTGTTCATTCTTGGGGTTGCCACCAACAATATTTGTAAGGTAGAACATAGCAAATAATTAAAGGTAATTTTTATAATGAACCACCGATAGAAAATTATTCGAAGGAACCCGTAATCATAACAAATGGTGTATCGGGCTTAATCGTAGCAAATAGTGCATCGGCCTTAATGCTAACAGCACCGTTTCGGAAAGAAATAAACTGTAATATTAATTTAATAATAATACCTTAATGAACGACAGAAGTAGACGAACAAATCTTTCTAAAAACGGTTCATTTGAATGAGTGATTTGGAATTATCACTGTAAATTTTCCATATCCACAACTTCCTTTTTCATTCTTGACGCGGCTATAGGCTAGAGCATTAAACTGACTTCAACGAATAAAGGCCTGTTGAAGTTTACTTTCTATGGATTTTATGAAAGCGTTATAAAATGTCTACAGTATGAACAGAACTATAACAATACGTGAAACATTGAAATATTATACAGTAATTACTGTATAATAACTGGTCCAAAATGTCAGTAAGTAAAAGCTTATTCTGTTTCAAATAGTTGCAGGTAATCTCATATTCTATTCGTAGATATAACGGGGCAATAATTATTTATAACCTATAGGCTATACTGTGTGAAAACTAATAATATAAACACATTTCACATACTTCCTTACATTTCAATTATTTCACCAAATATTGTTTAAAAAGCTATTTAAAAAAATAAAATACTTCTAATTTCACAAAATTATTTGTTAAATGTAACAAATTTGAAGTAAAGTTCGAAGTAGATAAAAACAAACCGACATCAGTCACAGATTAGTTTTTGGTCTTTTAATTTATTTTCTAACAGAAAGTCTCTTTAATTTCAAATTTGCTACACTCACTTCTGTTACTATTTTGTTAGTAGCTTCTAAAAACCGAATCTTCTGTGTAAAATTATTTAACCACAATTTGATCAAAATAAATAGAACCGATTTTTGACGGAAAGGATTTAAAAAATTCTTTTCAAATTACAAAATGGTCTCGAGATATAAACAAACAAGACTCATATGCCGAATTTCATCAACATTTGTTTAGTCTCCAGTAGTATACACGGAAGTATGTTACTGACGGACAGACATCTCACACTGACGGACGTCTGACACCAAGGTAAATACCATTTCTTCTCGCCTCAAGGGACCTGAAAACATAACGATCCATTAATATCTTATTTTTTCAAAATCTGGTCTGTTTTTGTGTCGGAAAATATATATAAAAAGAATTTTTTTAAATTGAAAATAGGAATACATTATCAAACTAAAGATGCATGTTATTATTTGTAACAACATGTAGTTATAACGTAGGTTATTATGTATGTATACACATTTAATTCAAATAAAATTTCACAATTTACTAACGTATACTTAAAAATGTGATGAGATTTGATAAATAAAATATAAATTAAACAGCGAACGAGCTTTCCCGCTAAAGAGCTATTTTGTTATAGCTTGGCCTGTGTATTTAATGCATTTTACTTTATTTGTAACTTGGGTTTACTACGCTTTTACAAAATTAAAAATATGTTTTTCTTAGGGTCATGATACTACAACAGCAGCGATCTGCTGGTGTTTACTACTTTTGGGAAATCACCCTAAAATACAGGTGAGCAGTAAGAAAATGTAGATTCTTTGTCAAAATAAGTGACGAGAATTTGGAGGGCTTTAGAAGTGACTGGGTACTTGTTTAGTAAGTATTTGTTCTGTAACAATCAAGTAATATTTATTTAGTAGCACAATTCCATTAAAACATTGTGTGTGTGTGTGTGTGTGTGTGTGTGTTAGCACTCTCACGTTTACAATTTTTGTTGGATTTGATTCAAATTTGTCACAAGAATTTATTTTGATAACAGCTTTCACACGCTCGTTATCCACAAAACCATACTTATGGTTTATATTCATATATCCTAAATAATAAAAACCTGAATAAGTTAGAATTTTAAATTTTCAAATTCTTTTCAAAACAAAAATAAATTTGACGGTGACCAGGTTCCATTTACGAATTTCTAATAATTTTTTTTTTCAGCTAAATAATTTTTTTTTAAATAGCTAATAATTTTTCAGCTAAATCCATTTAGACTAATTGTTTCAAAAACAGGCGTCATTTTAATTTTTTTTTATTATAACTTCTTATCTTACGCTTTTTGAAAATCACATTTCTCAATGATGGTGATAGGAGTGGTAATCAGTTGTTAAAATTAGGATTTAAAAATTTTGAATTCAACTGAAATCTGCTATTATATGCAGACTTTAAACCTGTTTATGATGGTGAAATCAGATTTAAGAAAAAGAAAGATTTTTATGTTATGATAATATGGTGTTTAACTTATTTTAATACTAAGGAAAATCCCTGCTTACTTCGTTGACCAACCTCACTAAATAATTGCTCGATTGAATTTAATTAAGCCAATAATAGAAATTAATTGTTTATAATGTTTGTGTTTAATTAACAGCTTTTATGAAAGTTATACTTTTGATTTAATTCAACAGCTGTTAAAAGTTAAATACATTTTATGACAGAAAAGAACATTACTTTTAGGAATAGATTTCGGAAAAAATCCTTTCATAATCCGTTCACTTCTACGTTACAAAACGAAAGTATACTAAAAATTTTAATTCTGTGGATATTGTAGTTTTGACGATGTTCATGAATGAAAGAAGACCGTCTTGTAGATAGAAAATAACGAAAAAAGTATTGACTTTTGTAGTGCCAAAATTATGATTTTTGTAAAAATATTTTTCTAAATGAATAATATATTTTTGCTGAATTTGTCACGGAGGTTGGTCAGTTAGTTATGTTTGCCAATTATGTTTTATAAACTATTATATTATAGTCCTTTCATTCTATGAAATGTTTAGGTGGAGAAGAGAAAAATTAGATCTAATTTCGCCTCAAATAAATAAAAATCCAATCAAACTCTAGTCACTGTAGGTAATGAAAATTCCGATTATAACAATAAAAAAATGTGACAAAGACATTCATGACTGAATAAAATTGTTTTAGGATAAAACAGTAGAAGAGCTACAAAGCATTTTCCAAGGTCAAAAAAGAAAAATAACGATGAACGATCTTAAAGAAATGAAATATTTAGAAATGGTGGTAAAAGAGACACTACGTCTATACCCTAGTGTCCCATTTATTGGTCGGCTATTAAACAGTGAACTGCGATTAGGTAAGTGGATATTGATAATGAAACAAAACATTAATAATAGCACATTTTATTTAATACGTACAAAACAATTTTTATTAATTTTCTTTTAAACAATTCAGGAAATATATTTGTTTTACTGTTCACTTTGTATAACATTAGCACTTAAGTAATTATAATACAAAAAAGTAATTTTAAATTTGTTACGTCTTCAATTACTTGTTTTATAGGCGAGTACGTTATACCAGCTGGTACCGAGGTGAGGCTGGGTATATACAATATCCACCGCAGTGATGAGTACTATACCGATCCAGAAGTCTTCAATCCTGATAACTTCTTACCAGAGAACATGAAAGAAAGACATCCTTATGCTTATGTACCTTTCAGTGCTGGACCCAGAAATTGTATTGGTCAGTATTGAATGTCAGTGTAACAAGATTTACGTTTTAATTTGAATATTTCAGGATTTATTAAATAAAGAACAAAATTGTATTACAATAAAGGACCTTATTACTCACTGCCGATATTTTCAGGCCATTTACAAAAGATATACTCAGTATTACAGTTAATATTATAATTATTGAATACATACTGCTTACATACATAGGCTAATACAGTTTTCACACTTATAAATTAACTGTAAATGTTGAAAATTTTAGGTTATTAAACAAAATGGATTAAAACTGCAATTTAATTTAATTAACCTCGTACAGGTTTCTGTTTGACTTCCACTCAGTTAAGAAATTTCAAAATAATTGTAAAATTATTTCTTTGGTAATCTGTTGATTATTGTGAAATTTACGGTATTCAACAAAGGTTTGTTTGCGATTCCTTCTAAAATAGTTAAAACCATCTTTATCAGATATTTAAGACTGTTTATCTTTTAAGGTAGTTTGCTTTTTCTAAGTAATAATTTTTGATTATTCGATATTCGGTTCATTTGCCGAAATAAACAACTCAAATAAACGTTTTGGTTCCTAACTCTCGATAAATCCTAATAAGCATTTGATATTTTATCATATATTATTTTTCAATTATGTTTTTTTTATGAAAGTAACACATTTTTAAAAAAATTATTTTGTTGTTAATTCTTATTGCTGTAACAGAAACAATAATAATATTTCTTTAAGCTATACTATGTTATAAGTATATCAACTAACAACAAATTATCCACAAACTAAAACCAAAACATTAATGTTTACATTTTGCTAGTACATTCTAAAGTACACACTATGTATTTTGTTTTTTTTTAAAGATAAATCATAAGGTTTTATATTATATTAACACTTATTTATAGAAAATAATATTATATAGTTATTAATTATAATGAGAAAACAGTTTTGTCCGAATTAAGTTCCAAATAAAGTATATTTTTAGTAATTATTTATGCTAAAAAATAATGGAAACCCTCTTTTATGAACAAACCACAATATGTGATACACAATACCACAAATAATTGATTATCACTCTTTATTATTAAGCTTATCTAACCGTGGTTTCGCTACCATTGTCACTGCACTTAACAGGGAAAAGAAAAAATAACAATCTAATGAATGAAATCCTTGGTTATTTACCAAGTTAACCTAGTTACAGGATTGTGTAGGAAGATGGAAAGTGGAGGAAGGAAGACTCTAGAACATTAACGTTGTCTGATCATACGTTTAAAGAATGAGGACCATTTAATTTTATATTTATTTATAGTATTTATTTATACTTATGTATAAATAAATAGTTGATTTCAAAATATTACGTGTTTATTAGTAATGATTTTTTTTAAAGTTTAGTAATAATTTTAGCCAATCATCAAACTAATCATAGCCAAACATCCAACTTTTATTACTTTCATCTGATATTGTCGTAAATATAAAAATATGGTCCAAAATGTGTGCGAACAGATATCTGTGAAGTCACGTTTTATGTGAAATATGTAACGATATAATAGAACGGTAATAAAGGTAAATGAATAAAATATGAGCTGTATTGACATTAATCATTTGGAAACACAGAAATTTTAAACTTTAATATAAACACTGATCTTACGATAGTATGCGTTACATGACGTTTGTTTTGTTTTTGAAAATAAACACAATTTATTATTTAAAAAAGAAGAGATTACAGTGGTTTAGGAACATAAGAAAGAGGGGGAAGTAAGTCTTTACCCTAACATGTTAAACTTCGTGTTGACAACGTGGACATCAGTAAGTTGCTTACTTTTGATAAACACAGGTTCCTATTTTATACGGTATTTCTCACTTGTGTAGCTTTTCATTTTTTCATGACTTGTCTGGTCATATGTAAATTTTATTTTGTAATTTTGACCACTCAGAAACCAAACTCGAGCGCTTTTAGTACTTTAAGATTGCCTGGCCGTCTAGGCTTATGCTAAGTATTCGAGTTAAGT